>CAJDSM010005806.1:1305-11824 GCA_903981925.1 Ostrea lurida | reverse complement strand
CTCAACCACGTGCACACAAAACCCCCCTCACCATCAACTCACTCCCCCCACATACCACAACCTCCCCAGCCGTACCACCCACCCTACCTACACCCTACCTTCAAAACCGAAGCATAATCCACAGAAAGGCGGTCGGTTTAATGATATAGAAAATACTAAGTCGGTTAGTATGTTTCTGCGAAACCTAATGTTATGATGCCTAGAAAAGTAATAAAAGATTAAAAGTACATACCATACAAGACCATGAAATAAAAGCGTTAAAAAATTTGTTAGGAATTTCGTTTCGAGGAAGAAAAACAGTGTAAATGCAGTGTTAGTCAACAATTTAAGCACCAAAAAAAAATTAGTAGATTCCAAAATTTGCCATGATAGGTTATGTAGAACAAGAAGGCACCCGTCAAATTACCAAAGTTTAAAAGACCTGATGCGAAGAATAAGACGGGTAGGGACCCACAATAAGACTAGCAAATGCCACATTCAATAAATTGGTTAGCATCAGTTGATTACTTTTAAGATGAGGCGAGAATAGCATATAGATAACTTGCTATTGCCAGGAGGATTTTAAGCCATAGCTTACGGTGCTGTCTCACGGGTAGATGGGGTAAAGGATGGGAAATATTGACGCAGAGGACAGCCGACTCGGTCCTTTAAAGAGGTTTTCCCCTGCCGGTTACAGCCTCCTAACTAAAACGGTTGATACATGATGATAAATTAATAGACTCGTGTTATTGAAACGTCCCAACATCAAGAGTAGATTTATTGTCACAGCTCAATCAACAACCTAGGGAGAAGCGCCCGTCACAAACCAATCGATTAAGACACCCTCAGGCAGTGCAAGAACCAAGTGGCCCATGCCTAGTCAAATGATACCGTACAGTACCTAATGACCCCTCCGGCTCTCAAGCCTTTAACCGAGACAGTGAGACCGTGAGAGACCTTATTGCTGTCGTGCCACACCTGCTTGTTGATCAACCCGCGGAACCTCGTAAGGTTTTTCCGAGTGGTGCTACACTCAATCACAGGATGAACACGGCGATGCGCGCTTTTCCAAAGTCGCCATCTCAATACGAAACAACGACAAAGGAGAGAATGGCTACCCCAGTGAACCTAATGTCTAACCCGGTGTCCGCCCATGGGATAAGATCTGGTATATAAATATATATATATACAGCCGATGCTAGTCCCGCACAATAAAGAATAGCGATACACCCGAAGTGTTGAGAATATATATTCAAAACTTATGAGTATAAGGTCGTCCTGCGCAGCGGGCAGAGAAGCGAGTCGTACGGTTCGAATTCTTGGTAAGACAAACAGCTGAAGATATATGTGCGTGAATCTTGACTTATTCGTGCGATTGCCTGGACAACCTGCATGACCAATGTCTAGTAAGACTCTTCAACCACACCGTCGTGAGTTTGTCAAGTAGGTATTTGACGACTGCAATGGTTACAATTAACTGTTTAATCAATAAGAAATGATTAAGAATAAATGAAAGTGTCGAATAAAACCAACACAAACGATGTCTATAGACTAATGAATACGATTATATGACAGGTTGCGGGTTTTCCGACCGATACTTTGAACATGTTTGGCGTCACCATGATTCCTCATCTCTGCAATAGCAGTCTCAATCTATATGCCTAATTTAACTTAGAGTTTCGAATAAGCGAGCAAGAAATGCTCGACAGTACAGTCGAACAACGTTATCTCGAGACACCGAAGATGGCGGACTTAAGAAAAAAGTTTCTAGATATTCCGTGGTATTCGAGGTATTTGAGGTTTAAAAACTACAAAGAGAAATATGACGTGGTTTGCGATAACCTCACACAACAATGACTATCTATATCCACAGGGCAGCTAGAACGGTGAAAAAACCCCCCATGAGTTGAGTCATCTGTCACGCACTCTGTGAGAGTTAAATCAGTGTTTTGGCAGTGTTGCTATAGTTCGGTAGGGAATTCGACCCAACCCCCTGCGTACTCGACGCGTTTATCCTAATATCTATAGGCCCGTAATTGACGTAGTTCTTTTCATAATGTCTATGCTCTCACGAACGAATAACCATTCTGTGAGGTGTAGACAATAAGACCCAAAGATTATGCTTTTAATATTCTTTCATTCTCCTTGATACCATCAAAATGTCAAAATCAAATTTCTCTTTAATAAAGAAAACCCACAAGTAGTTGAGAATACAGAGAAAGTGCAACAAGATGAATCTGAGATAAGCCCATTCCAAATTGGCAGACTGAGGGGGAAAGAGTGGGGGCTGGGGGGGGTAAGGTGGCGCAGGCAGAGGAGAGGCGGGGGGAGGGTTCGCGGAGTGGTGGTGGGGTGAAGAGGACGGAGTTGCTGGAGTGTGCAGGAGTGGGGAGGTCAAAATTAAGCCATAAATCCCATCTCCCACCTGGACGAAATATAAACGCAATAAGGGTATTATTTCTAGTCCATAATAATATAAAGAGTTAAAATAAAATAAACCCAAGATATAGAGTAGGATCCGACCGAAACCACCCTATAATTCAATTAAAGCGTACAGAGCCTTTTAAACATTACATTAGGGCCATGAATCGAAAAGCTCTAGGAATTTTAATCTCATAATCTATTATGCCTTAGACATGAAAGACCCATAAGTTTGCAAAAGCGTATTGATAAAACTGAATATACTCAAGTAAGCAGTCAGAATTTGCAAAAAATCTCACGTGATATAGATCAGACCATCAAAACCCCCAGATCAATCTTAACTATGGATAAACCACGTATACATTACCAAATTTCATCCTACCTTAATTATAAATAATCCAATATTCATAATCATAAATGTTACGTCGAGATTAACCAGTTTCCACAATGATTATCCATTGTAATCATAAATGAATGTTTGTCTTGACGTGGTAACAGGCATATTTTCAGGTCGAAAAATTCTATTGAGGCCACCTTAACTGTGCTTGCGCATTAGATTACATCATTTTACCTTATTGAGCTTCTTTCACTTCTTCAAGCCCATTACATCCTTATCCATCATGTTAATCTACCCACGTAAATAAGGTCCATCAATGCAACTACTACGAGAAAGCAAGTATTAATGCAAAGTAATTCTAAAATTCATTGCACCATTGCAATCACCCAACTACTTACACTAGAAAAGCGAAACAAAGCAAGAAAAACGCCAAACATGAACAAGTACTCAAAGGTGAGAGACACTTGAGTGTCTAACTTATAGCCAAGAAGACAAACGGGACCAATGTCACCAAGCCCCATCCGCCATGCTTAGCCATATAGGCCCATCACACATTAATGATCACCATTGAGTAATATTCGATTAACAAAGAAATTTACATTCATTGTCTGTACATTCTTTATTTTAAACCTTGTAAGTCTAGCTTGACGCAAGTCCACCAACAAACCCCAATGTTAACAATCTTACCCCAAAAACAACTTCCTATTAAAACTTTGGTTGTGTTTGACATGAAGTGGGTCATATCTACATTGATCCACTAGCAGAACCACAAAAAACAGTACATTAATAATTTCTGCATCACAGTCTAATACCTTAGATGGTGAATTCCCAATACTTTTCAGATGTTGTGATTTGGTTGTCAAGCAATTCAAATTGGATTGCAGAAAAAAACCAATTTGGCAATAAAGGAGCATATATCAGATTTATCGACATCAAATCCTGTTAGTTTGGTCAGTTTGGTCTTACTTGACCTGTCTTACGGTTTCTCTATAATAAATACCTAAAATATCCGCACTATGTACGATCTGATCCCGGTTTCCGGGTCCATTGTTTCGTATCGAGAGGAATCTACCTCTTGTTCATACTTTGATTAACCCAAAATTTATTAAAGAATTAGTATCCTAACGATTAACAACTAGCGTCTGTACATAAATCAAACATTGATATCAACCAACCAATCAGATGCTTGAACCTCTTTGCACGCCATTCGATACAGGAGGGACCTACAGACCAAGGATGTTTTAGCAACTATCTATACATCTATACAGAGCAAGAAAGGGCGTTACATATCGCTCATACTTTAAAGGGTTAGGACTGAGTAGATGAGATACTGTCAACTTTTAGGGTATTGAAATAACGTTCAGCCCCTCAAACTACAATCTCCCAATCTTTAGAGGTACCTCTAAAACGCCTCGAACTAATGTAAGCCTATCTTCTTTGTCAGGCAGCACCTACCTACATATCAAGTGACACTAAGATCACCGCAAGTAACCGATATGGATACCTAGATCCAAATCTGCAACTACCAGAGTACTAAGATAAATCGTCCGCCACTGGTGGGGACTTCGTGGAGCCATATCGTATTATTATGGGATACCTCCCGACTTTAGATAGTGGAGTCGAAGCGCCTAGCCAATCGTTCAAACTTTGTAAGACGTCGTGTACTGAGCAACTACAGGACCTGGGGTGAAGAAATAAATGTGTTTGGGAAGGTGGAGACGTGCTCCTGGTGGCGTTCTTAGAGAACATCGCGTAATGGTCCGTGCACGAGCAGCGAACAAATTAGAAAAGCAACGACATGCTCTGTTCGCGTTTGTTGTTTCTGAGTTATTTTTACTGTAATTGTACAATAACACACTAACTGGCCCATGATGGAAAACAAAGACCGTCAATCTAAAATCATCGAGAGGAATAATTATATTACTATATACTCCTGAATATAGTGGATCAGAAGTTGAGACAAAAGTTAAAATTAGTTCCTATGGAAGCGTAACGACTGCGTGGTGCAGTCAAGCAGGCAGTACATGCTTGAGAGATTGTTCAAGGATAAGAGTACCCTATAAACACAATATTCGACTCTACAGCTTTGATTTTTCTATACACTTGAGTTCCTACCAGATGAATTAACCAAGTAAAGGAAATGCATGTTGCCCCTAGAAATAGGATATCTAGTCGTCTGAAGTTCCAATAGAGAACAAAAACCTGTACCATTGGCATTATACTCATATCTATAGGGTGGTCCACAAATACTAATCTATTCCAAAAATGCTTAAACATGCCCCATTTGTAAATAGTGGCACAATCCCTTTATCTTAACTACTATTCCGCAACTTCTTGCATGCTGCAGTAGCAATAATTTGAAACATTAAATCTATTTCCTAATTAGGCAAAATCAGGTGAATTATACTCCTTTGATGAAGAAGGTTCTAACTATTTGCATAAGATTTATGACTCGTTTCAGGTCAAAACAAGATGTATCTGTCTGCGCTGTTGCAAAGAGCAAAGAACCAAAAATCGCAGGGTTAGTCATTAGATTACGTTTTGCATTGCTCTAAATAGTTTCTTTTTTTTTTCTTATTCTTTGATCTAGGCATATTATATTAACTGGAGTTGTTGCATACATCTAATATGTAAAGAAGTGTCAATACTTTGTAGCTCTGTCCTTTGTTACCACAAGCTCTCCATTCGTATTGCACAGATCTCCAAGATATGTCTGGTGCTGCCTGGTCAAACGGCTTATGACATTGTTCTATCGGCTATGCGAAAAAACGCGAAGCCTGAAGGGTGTCAGAGGTCTAGACAAAGGACCACCATGCGCCCACGCATAGACCGTATTTTAGTGTGCAATAAAACCAGAAAAATAGTAAGGAAAAGTCGTCAATATAAATATGGCGAAATATATAACGCATATATGTGTCGAAAACCGGTCACATTCATGTAAAATTCTTGAAAAGAAACGCGTAGATACAAAAGTTTCTCAAGATAATAAAGCGCAACAACGGAACCTCCGACAAAATAACAGCAGCAAGGCAAAGATCAAAGTATCGCAATGAGGAGTAAAGTGAAAGACCTCTAAAATGAGTGGAACCAGAATCACAAAAAGTGAACCCGGCAGTGAGCTCGTATAAGTTCCCAACATAGCTAAACATAAACAAAAAAGCCCGTTGCAATCGGTATCTTTTTGATAATGTTTAAAAATAGTAAAATATTTGATACGATCGAGAGTAATGTTGCATACCATTGCGAGCAGAGTAGAAAGAGCAACGTAACATTGAGTCCGAATGTACTCGACCTGTACCATAATGTAGAATAAAGCCAATGCGGGATAAGAAGAATGCGCCTTAGCAAGCAAGCAAACGAAAGCCCTCCATAGAGGTGGAAAATACAAAAATCCGGATGCAATCATGTGTGGAAAGGTTCTAATCATTTCTTTCTCAAAAAAGATCAGTACACAATATGTCATTGACAAAACGGATAAAACAGTCCCCTATTACAATCCTAGACACCCTCCCAACACGAAAAACGATAACACGGTAGAGGTTATATATTACATTTTTTAAAGCAACGGAAATGCAGGCCTTTCATTGCCGAGTAGACTATATCGCTCACGTTTTACTGTACACCGAGGTCAGGAATCCGTTGTCCTCCATATCGGTAACTTCCAAACGGATCACTTCGTACGTGAAAGATGCAGGAAGCGGCGTCGTCATGGCAACTCGGCTAATCAAATTATCAGCGCCACTAAAACGATGCACAAACAATAAACAAGTGGTGGGTTCAGAGTCAAGTCAGGACAGTAGCACTGCAATAAAAAACTCGAGCGACAAACGGAGACGAGCAATCGAGATAAGTACAATATTCCATGAATTGAACCCAGGCCACTCCTGAGCAGCACACTCACGTCCTCTCTCCCGCTCTGCACACTCAGACAGCAATAATTCAGAAACCTAGACCATACTAGATCGATATCTCTCGCTAAAAACATCACACCAAATATACTGATAACGTCATAAATATCTGATAGCAAAATGCCATATCTGGTCACCGAGAAGGCAGTTACCCATATATTAAAGGTGCACACCCTGTAGTAGTCTAAAAGCGCACCAGATGCGAGCGACACGGATCGAAACGAAATATTCCTAGAACAAGGCCATTGATTTTACAACACAATGGAAAATACCCAATTTAGATTGTTCAGAAACATTATCCCACAATTGTGTGGTTCAGGGTTTATGTGGGTGGAACTTTTTGTGTTATGACAAACAAACATGCTAGATTGCCACACCTAACCGTACTCCTTCCAATACTTTTTGACATTGTGTAATTATTAATTTTGCTATAATGTCAGTCAAAAAATTTGATCACTCTTATACACGTTCGCCCCAGAAAACTTGCAATACTAATCACAAACACCCAGGACGTATCAACCCGCTGACACGCTTACCGAAAAGAAATAAGCAGGAAAAACGAAGAAAATTTGGTCTGCAAGGATACGACCGACATTCCCATGAAAAACTGAACAAACGAAAAAATCACACTTGAAACGATTATAATGACGACCGTCCGGAAAACAGTGTTATGACCTGATGAGGCGGAATAAACAGCAGCCCAACGAGTCAATATAAATGCCGTTTCTAACAATCAGCTAAATGCGATCCATCACCTGTCAATAGACCCCGATTATCTGCATATCTAAAAGTGAAGGATTGGGTAAAAGGGGGCGAAGGGGGAGGCACACACCTAAAAAACTATTATCACACATGAGCCCTAAGGGAAGAGTAAAAATCTATTCTTATTTTTCACCAGAAAAATTAATAAAATTACACACGGACGCACCATTTATTGTTTGCTTTCTTAGAAAAGGTATATTCCATTTAAAACCTTCAACACAAATTTTGCGTGCAGAGGGAAACACGCCAACGCAGTGTGTAATTATTGCAATCTGAAAGAACCATGACAGACCAAAGCACTCCCACCGAGGGTGCATAAGTATTGTGAAAATGAATCGGAAGGAGGGGATCCCGAGCAAAAGCCATATTTCAAGCCTCCTACGAAAATCATTTAAATGTCTGCCAGCTTTCTAAAGAGGGACGTTCCGCTCCCTAGGCCCACCACTGCAGGCTTCGCCGTGGATCCACTGGGCGTCTCAAGTCGGCCCCAGACCCCTTTCCTCATGAGTTGATGTTAAGCCCCACTGTCCTAACCTCACCACTCCCTCTGGAAAAAATACCGCCCCTAGTTTTCAACTGTTAGCACAATTCGGCAAGCAGGAATTCTCAGAAAATGCGTTAATTAAAATCTCGTTAATACGTGCATTCTAATTCCAGATGGATTATTCCCGAAAATATAATGTCTCCATATGCGATTCAGCATTTAATGAACGAAGAAACTACTGACCATTTAAACCAACAAAAAGGAGTAAAATATAAAAATACTAGTGAGAAATCCAAGACACTGCATAAAACCATCGAGGAGGAGTTGAGACAAGCTATCCAGGATTGATAGAGAGGAATTCTATACCCTGTATAAAAAAAAAAAACCAGATGATGCATAATAACCGTACAGGATGGAAATAGTCTCCGGATGAAACATGCGTAAGAGCAAAATTAACAAAGATTCTAGAATTCAAAGCTTCCTCGCCAATCATAGTTTTACTAACAACTTGTTATCACATTTCGTGACACCAGTACATTTTGCTCTCAGCTAGCAGTAAAACACTCTGTCTATTGCGTGCGGTGCAAAATACATGTGGAAAATTACAGTCAACTTTATTGGAATTCCGTTTGTCTTAGAATCACATTGATTATTAAATAAAGTAATAATCACACAAACAAAAACTTCTAACGAAGGGGCCGGTACGTCATCAACACCGACAATGACTCCACCCTCAGGAGACACCTCATAACCAGGAAAAAGCCCTTGGCCCTGTTGTTGCCCCATTATAGTCAGGCGCCTCTGCACTACGGACACCTCGAGTGACATAAGAATGATCTCCAAGACTTTTCTGTTCACTGTACCGGGCCCGCCAAAATATTCCTGGATAAATATGTCCTTGTCTTATAGCCTTAAGCCTAAAGATAATATGAAAAATAAATGAACAAATATTACTTCACCGAGTCTGCATCTGCCAATGATGGTGGTCCACAGGGGTTGATCCAAGGTAGACATGGCGCGTTATAGGGAACGCAAAACTTTATAGCCCAAACTCGGAGGCCAAATACATTGATGCCCCGGGGGTAAGTCGGTGACATAAAAGAACTCCTTTTGCGAACCAGGTTTCCAAAAAAAACATCCAAGAATCAAAACGTAAAAGACACATACATAGGAAGAGGCAAACTTCTTTAGGGGATAGTATTTTAAGACAAGTGCGTAAATTTAATCAAAGACAGTCTTACAGATTATCCTTACAAGAAACGTGGAAATAATACATAATTAAACGATTCCCGTCTTAGCCGAAAAATGTGGACGTACAAGGAAGAATAAACAGTCAGCTATAATAAAATAAAGAAAAAGAGACAACACTAAGTGCAGATATATACAGTAGGAACAACTAAGCAAATGGATTTAACATTCTTTCACAAGATATGCACCCTGTAAGCCACACCTTTTGGAATGAACTACATGAAAATATTAGGGAATACTAATAAAGAAGGTGTTGACATTGTAATATCATGAGTGAAATTTCCCAAAATAAAGGTGTTGCGTTGAAAGATCGAATAAAATAAAATATGAATATTATATTATACTATTAAAACCAGTGGAACTTTGGTTCTTGATTCCAAAATATAAAGTAAAAAGTACTAAAAAAAAGTAGTGAATGAAAGAACAAACATTAGTGTCAAAATGTAAAAACCTATAAAAGTTGAAATCTTGCAGGAAGCATTTATGTGCTTTTTGACACTCGAAAATACAGGGAATCCCCCGACACTTCAAGAGAAAACCACGACCCCGCTTGAAACAAATTAAATTAGTACAGAAAACGTCACCAAAAAAGAAATGTCGCTTTTGGAAAGAGTTTTATCTCAACGAACAACCTGGCATCCTTTTATTTAAAAAATCTCAAAATAAAAAAAATCGAAACACAGATTATCGTAATACTTACTAACCTTCCACGCTGAGTTTTGGAATTGTGCCCGGCGTGGAACACGTAATATGACTAAGACTTTTAAAATAAAAGGGGAAAAAAAAAAAAGAGAACGGTAAAAGAACAAATTAAATAAAGAAGGGCAATGGACACGTTCTTGAGCTAAAAATCGTATCATTGAAAGGTTTTAGATCAAACATTCTTAGATGTTTTGCATGATGCTCAACTTAGGAGTATTTCTAATGGCTCAGCAAAATAAATTTGAAACGTCATTTGTTGAGTTAACATTAGAAGACGATTCAAAGAGCATTTACAAAAGGTCATAATTACAATGCTAAAACAAGGCTCGAGCCTTGTTTATTTTTACATAAGAGAAAGTAAAGACATACCCAGAAAAGTACCTATGTTCTAAAAAGACAACCAACAAAATCTAGATGTGAGATCACTGATCGACTAGAGAATTTAATTGTGTTCAGAATGAACTTTAATATGAAAAAATCTGCTTTAAACGGAACGTATACTGCATATTCAATTAGGTAAACTTAACAATGACTCAGAGATTTTGGTTAATACATCCAGTGATGAATGTAGTCATAGAACTCTCAATCTAGTACCGCTCAACAAATGAACGTTCGAAAATATTTGACAAGACCAGTTTAATAATTTAAAACCTGATGCAAGAATAAAACAGTCAATCG
>CAJDSM010005805.1:354-11379 GCA_903981925.1 Ostrea lurida | reverse complement strand
TGATTATAGAGCAACCTGGTCCCACCTCTGGTATGCTCAGGGTCCGTTCTTTGCCCAACTCTTGTTTTTGTATCTATTTAGGAACTTACGAGATTGACCACTGTTCGTTATCTTTGCCTTTTATAGGTTCATGAAACCTTACCTTTGAAAAGGACCCTTTATCCCAAGAAATACTTGTGATATAAATTATAAATCAATGAAAATGAAAAGTTATAGGAATGGGAACTTACGTGCAATATATATCATATCTGTGGATATTTGTCTCGAGTGACCTTGACCTTTTCCAAAATACCTTGAAAGGCCTTTGTCACAAACCTTTTGTCGTATTATCAAACGTAAACAAAAACAGTTTACATGTATGATACATGTGTGCATAAGCGATAGCAGTTGAAATTGACCTTACAGATATAGAAAGGACATCTCTGCTATGATGGAATTGGAAATTGTGCTCCAATAAGGTATTTTTGGATTTACGATCCGCAGTTATATGGCGTATAATATGAAATAAATCATAACAGGCTAAAAGTAATACTAAGTACAAACGTATTCAGACGGTTTAAGAAGAAGATACGACCAAATCTCTCATCTCTAGTGTGGAAACACACCTCATGGGTGTAGACCACTCAGGAGAGTCAGGAGGAGCAGGCACCCGCTTTTAATATATTTTTAGCACGATTATTAACCCCTTTGTAAGCGCAGTTAAAATATGAAGACAATTACCGGATATAGCATGCTATTGGTCAATGTATTGTATTTATCTTATATTTTAAAACATTCTACGTCTCCAGTCCTAAGTAGATAGATTAAAACTCATCTACTTATGGGTATGGAGCATTAATCCACAATTTTCGTGCGGACAAGAGTTAGATTGATCCTTTGTCGAGGAACAATGCTTGGACTTAAGAAATTGAAAAACTTAGTGTCGGCATCTTAGGTATCTGTGAATGCCTATGTCCAGTTGTAATGTTGGTCACGTAGGTGTGGTGTGTGGTATGTGGCTTGGGTGTGTCTCGCGAACAAAGTCGTCGCGTTTTTTAGCACAAAACCTTACGTTGTGTTGCGTCAAGGACAAACGACTATAAATCCACTATGTACCACGTGGATGATCTTGTCAAATCACACTAAATGCCAGTGAGTAGCGAGTTTGGTGGTGAGTTGTAATTGGTTGGTTGTTGTAGTGTGGGCGTTGCGTTGTCTGTAGTTGTGGGCTCGTGGATTGTTGTTAGTTGTGCGGGGTGGCTTGTAGGTTGGGGGCAGAGTAGGGTGTTGTATATTATGTGAGGGCAGGTGAGTCGTTGTAGTGCGGCGTGGTTCGTAAGTTGTGGCCGTGGTCGTTGTAGTTGGGCGTGGTCGTATTTGAGCAACGTGGCTGGTAATTGTGGCGTAGGTGCCGTAGTTGTAGATGGTTGAAATTCACTAAATTGTATTTTATAAAAGTGAATGATCAAAGGCGTAGCAATACAACAATTATGCTTTAATATCTTAATTCGTCCTTATACAGTTTTAAAATGAATTACTTCAAATAGAACACTACATCTTTATAAAAAGCATTATAATTATTAATGCAACACTTTCAATAACAATATACTCAGGTCAAAAATGAGGAACTATTATCTGTTCAAAGAATAAATTATATGGAGTCTTTCACGTTTAAGTGAATCATTGGTGGAATGTCAGAATTATTATTTCACGTTAGCCAAGAATTGGTTTAAAAATAATACTTTCAAACGTAAAAAAGGTATCCGTATTAGCTGGTCGCCACCTTATAAGAAACCATGTAGTGATAGAAAATGTCAAAATTACTTATCACTTTTAGCCTACTCAAGTCCTTCAAATCGGTGATTGACAAGACGTTCCTTCTGGTACAAATCAACAAACACTCCCTGTTAACCAACACGAGATTATAACTGCATGTTACGCATTGACTACCAAATAGTTGGATTTTGTAGTTTGTACAAATGTTCAGTTACTTGGAGCCTTGGTTTTAGCTGTATTAGTTTCAATTCACTATATTACAATATCATAACATGGGAGGATACTGTTGAATCATTTATTAGTTCGTGGGTTAACCAAAATTTTTGATGTTTCGTGTGGAGACGTAAATTTGTGAGTAATTCATAGAATGTTAGCGACACAGGAAAGGAATTTAATTCCGTGGGTGTAAAGGTGACCCCGAAATTCACACGAACATTGTCCCCCCCCCCCCTGAACAGTTGATATTCCACCAGTTATATCCAAATTTATTTGTGCTTAGTGCTAATTAGAACACTGTATATATGTAAAATAAATGAGCGTAGGATAAATTTTGTCAATTTAAATCGTATGGGTCATATTGATCAAGTCGTGAATATACGGGCGTGTGTGTGTGTTGATCCTGTTATTCTTCACATATTACAAAAAGCTATCTCCAATATGCATGAAGGCTTTCAGCCAAAGTTATCTGTCCTTGCGTCATACTCTTGGCAAATGTCAAAGTGTTTAAACCATAGCGTATGTTTATGTGCCTTGATAGCCTTGAAATGTGAACATAGCATAAGGACATTTGTTTTTGGTTCACCGCATGACCAAAATGCTCCGAGGTAAGCTTTCATGATCACTTGATTACAATATCGTCTGCCAGACCTGTCTGTCGTCTGGCTGTCTCCCTATAACGTGTTTTTTTGTTAGCTATTGAACCCTCACTGGTCAATATCATACAGAAGACTTGCGTGTGGTCACGCCATTCACGGGGTGGGGTAGGAGAGGATTTTCAAATATATCTTTTTAAAAATAACGGTCACGTTTTCTCGTAAGTCGAACGGTGATTATAAGAAGTAAGGTGAGCATTGATGGTGTCAATCTTTGAAAAAACCGCAATCTCTACTTACAATCCACTGCGCCTGAAAGGAAAGACATAACTTATTGTGTGTCTCGTCTTCGACGTGAGGGGATAAAAATATTCTCTTTACATAAAACAACGCTGTGCGGTTCCTTCGCTACAACCGATTTTCACATTCAAGAGGGTTTTTTAAATATCATAGGTTAGAGACGTGGTGGGTGTATGGTTGAGCATGATACTCATTCTATTTTATTGAATTTTATTGCGGAGAATATCATCTATACATACCGCACGATCATCAATAATCGCAGTCCCGTCAAGCAAGTCACTTAGATATTGTGCCTTGCGCTGAGGTCCTTAAGTGCGATTTGTTACTCTTAGAATTCTACGTCTCTGTTAAATTTCTGAAATTATACTCAACACGTGAACTCAATATTGTTGTACTGAAAGATGACTAACCTAGGTCTACTATTTATCTAGAGAGTGATACTATCGCATATGAATAATAGTATGTGTCTGTTAAAGGGCATTCAACTTTATAGTTAATAAGCATTCTTAAAATGTTACTCACTCGGAAAAGTATACATTATGCCGATGACGTGTATTACCCCTTGGGCTCTCGCAGTAACAAATACCGATTCTCCTCTCACAGTGTGTAGCAGCGGCTTCTGACGATTCGTAGTTATGTGGCTTCATGACGTCTAATCGGTGCGCTGTCAGGTCCTCTGGTGGGGCACGAGGTTGATTATTCAGAATTATGCATTTGGAATGGGTCCTCATGTTGCCTGCTCGACTAAAATGATCGGTATAAACATATTGAATAACTAGACGTCATTATCTCTAGATAAGTCAAATCGAGTGTGTCCTCTGTTATCTCTCAGCTATTGGTCTTAGATTTACATCTTCGCTCAGTGTGTGTTGGCTTTACACTGTAGAGACAGATTTCGTAAGAGTTAGATGACATGTTTCACTATATGGGCCATATCTGGCCCCGCCTTGTTCTAACCCCTTTATCCAGCGGGTGTGCTCCACTTCGAATTTCACATAACCTGAGTTATTAAGGGTCCTGAGAACATGTCATAACCACGCGAGTTTCATTCTATTTTCTTACCTACATAAAGTAGTTGGATAAAGAAGATATTATTGAAAAATCTTGGTCAATATTTATAGAGTGTAACTCTATTTTTCCGCGCTCCTAAAATGGCCCCTGTTAACGATATGCCCAAGACGCTTCCGAAATTGTTACAGTCATCTGTATGCCCCCCCCACAAGTGCCCCAAAATATACATCTATAACATTTGAAATGATAGTGATCAAGAAGAAAACAAAGTATTCTATTTAACACTTTAATTCACTGATCATTTTGGTACAATCCTAATACCAAAATTCACCCTACCCGTGGGATTATAGTATTTACAAATTACGAAAAAAAGTACAACTCTGCTCATACCATCTATATCAACATCCACAGCATTTTTAAATGAAAAGGCGAAATAATGAGCGTGACTCATTCTCAAATTAATACTTTAATACCAAGTTGGCGCCGACCTTGGGTCAGAACCTCATCCCGGGATCATGGCAGGTTATTATTTCTATGGCAGGGAAACCTTCCTGCTCTACATGCATTTTAGTTTTGACGTTACATTAGTGTGGTTGAAGGAGAAAGATTTTTGAAAAGAAAAATTGTCCAATTCTTAGCGTTATATTAAGCCCACTCTTTAGAGCTCCAAAGTGCAATAATCCCAAAATGAACCAATTTATGTTCCTGTTTTTTCCAAAGATATTTCGTACTTACATTGTAAGAATTCGATTTTGTAGTTAGTCCAAAAGGCAAGTAAAAAAAATTGCCACTACCTTAACCGGCGACGACAGAACATAGTCAAAGTCTGTGTATATAAAAGAACGGGGTGTCAGCTCTACGCAAACTCACTTTTTGCTATGTATTTTTGGTCTATATGGACATGACATGTCCATTCGGGTAAATTAGGAACCGTTATAACGACATCGTACAATTTTGCGACTGAATTGCTGCCTTTAAAACATGACTATTGACACACCTGCTACGGACAAGCTGTGTATTATTGTATAGTAGGCTGCCCCTAATTTCAAAAAACACTGATCAGGTACGCACGGTATGACACGCTCACTTGCGACACATTCTCTTAAAGAGAGAATCAGTTGAAGTCATAAAACACTCACATCTTGTGACAGGGATCGATGGGGATGTGTACTTGTCTCATGATGCTCGTTGAGTTAGCAATACAGTTGCCAGACGTTGTGAATTTAAATCTAACATAGCACACTTATTGGTGTGAAACCGTCCCATTTGATTGGTTGCATTTGTCTTGGATCCACACGCACTGTAAGGGTGATCCTTGGTATTGTCGGTAATACTGTAAAGTTGATCAGGTTTTGCGATAAAATGGGGTTTAACCTGTGGATAAAAAAGCTATTTTGTTTGATGCTAGCTTATACTATAATATCGATATTGATGAAATTACAGTCTTTATTAGAATCAGTCATTCAAATAAACGTGAAGTTTCATAAATTTAGGCATGGGCTCTGAGTTTAAATTTGTCTCTTGATTACTCGTAATAGTTCTCAAATTGATTCCTTCCGTGCCGGTCTTCCGACTTGCAGTGAATCGGATTGTGGAGGCGGAATACTCTATACGCACTGTGGCGTTGAGTGTGCGGTATATCCAGCTCAATTTGATAACAGAAAATAGATCAAGCATCGTAGTATTTTTTCAATCCAACATTTCAATGTTTTCGTACCTTCAACAAGAAATGAGTTCCATTTGCGTTCAATACTGCCCTTCAATGTACAGGTACTGGTGGTGTCCTGGGCTAACTATAGAAAATACGTGGTACCTAATTTAACGCCAGTGCCACAGAGGCCAATATTGCGTAGTAGTCGTGACCGATGTGGTTCGCAAGTGCACTGGTTACAAGTGGCCAGAATCGTTGTTAGTGAAGAGAGGGGTTATCACTCTAGCTGTGGCAGGACCCAAAATAAACACACTATATCTTTATGAGTGAGAAAGATAATAATCTAGCTCAAGCCGTGGCTCGAAGTCATCGAAAAGAGCTAAATATTAGGACCAAGGAGTAAATGTAATAATACCCGCTCTCAACGCGGTTTTTTTCGCGATATTTTCTGAATTTTCTCTCTTATTTTGCGAGTTTTGTGGTTTTGATACCGCAAACAATTTGAGATTTCGCATACCATTATTACCACCTAATATATATGATACTATAATATACAAGACTGTACGATAACGATTAACAGAATACGAAAAACAATACTATTATAAACACTATGAAAGTAGAATAATATAGGAAGGCATAGAAATACACAAAATATATGATAGAAAATACAAAAGACAGAAAAAAAAAACCGATATATAACGAAGTAAAAATTTTAAAAACATAAATATAGATAATGTATATAAAAAAAATAACAAAACTATAAACCAGAAAATAAATAATCAAAAGTAATAAGATTAGATACAGAAAATAAAACAATGATAAACCAAATACAAAGTATTGATAGACTTGTATGCAAATCGAGATATATAACACTTAAACAAGGTAAAACACAAAAAAAAAAAATTGAACATAAGAAGAAATAAAAAAAAGAAAAAGATGAAAAACAGAAAAAAAGAAATGAGAACAATCAATCTCATATATAATATCCACTAAATATAGAAAGACAAAAAATATACAAAATTTAACGAGACAAAAAACACAAAAGGAAAAAATCTACGTAAAACAAGACTCAAAAGTCAAGAGACCACAAGAAAACGAATACAAGGAGATAAAATGAATATTATTACAAACAGATATACAGGAAAAAAAAACCAAAATAATAGAGAACTACGAGATTTAACATAATACTCAGAGCAGAGAACAACAAAACTGGTAATGGGAATTCTTCATGAAAAGGGCATGCTTTACTCTCCTAGAACTTTATTCACATCTCGGGTATGCCTACAGTCGCGATCTGGTTTGCCACCCATTTTTCTGTGATAATCCTTTATTTTCAGCCTATTTCATGCAACAAGTCTATCTAGCATTCAATCACCTTTCGTACTAGATCTTCAACTATCTTATTATTCTCCATTCATACATTATTAAAATCATTCTACATCTAATATCACTAAGATAAAATTTGTGTACAAAACTCGCGTGCTAAAGAGGAGCGCGGCTCGTGTTTAGCGCTAAGAAAGATGGCGTTAACATACAGCAAATCTGCACATACACATTTCGTACCCGCTTTATAGAACTGAGGTCGTTAAGACTCACTATCTTCGGCTGCTCATATGGGCCTGTTCCTTTTCTTACCCTTTTCTCTACATCCCAGGCGCGAAACCTGCAGCGTTCTCCCGTTCGCGTGTGTAGAACTGTCACTTCTTCTGCTAAAACATTGCTGCAAAGAAGATAGAAGACGTTTCAAAAAACAAAATCATGATTGGCTTCAGTTTTGTGCATAGAGAAGCCGACGTGGCCGTGCATCAAGGGTCACTCAATGGAGTGTGCCAGTTTTCAAATGACTTGATCTGGTAGGCTCCCAGTGCTATGTGTATGCCAGTTACGTTTAATGTAAGCACAAGACGGAAAAAACTACCTCACCAACGACTCGGCAGCTCGGACGTTAGTGGTGGCACATATATACAAACTTAAATTTTAAGTGTGGTGCATTTATGTAATTTTTAACATCCTGTTTGGAACCACAATGAAGAATACCATCGGGAGCAGAGGATTCAATGATATCCATACGTTATACTTATTTATCTATATATTATGAATCTACTTGTCGGGTATCCATATTTTATATAGAGAGATAAAAGATGCTTATCACTTTCACTCTTTTGTTTCCTTTCCTTGATTATATTTACCCAAAGCGTTTTGTTTATTTCGGTATGCCAATGATTTACTGTATAAATAGACAGTCTCTCTCGTTTGTCCCACACGTCACCTCATCCACTCCGCAATATCCGGTGTCCGTGCATTCCTCGGGATCTGATGACGTCATCCACACTGATAGCACTTGTGACTCCGCATCTGGTCACCTTTTAAATTAGAATGATTCCAGTAAACTAATTACCACCTAGAAACCCTTTCGTTTCCCTTCAAACTTTCGCTAGATTATGTTTATCCGTACCCGCATAGACATAAATGAAGAAATTGTATAGATGAATAATCCAAATTTACGCTAACAAACATAGATGGTGTTGTGAAACACTGAGGCACCCGGATTCCCATGCCAGTTTGGAAAGGGGCTTGCCAAAAGGATTATGCAATGTGCTATGAATAATCTATCACTTACCCATTCAAAAGTCTTTGACCAATGTTTAAGGTTTTTGAAAAAGGTAGGGTAAACTTCAAGGTCAAGAGAGTCAGGAGGTCATAATTTTTTTCCTTCCCAGTAGAAAAGGCTTCAATCACAGGACTACACACATGCAATATCTAATATGATAAATCCATACGTTTGCCCTATTGAAGTTTCAACATAATGGCAATGTTTATAAAGTTTTTTAAAGAGTATGATGTCAACCATTCAAGGTCAAAGGGTCAGGAGGTCAAACAATGTGTTTCGTCGTCACGCTATCTGCTCTCAACCCAGATCGTTACCGCTAGAAAAGGGCGCTGTTATACTAAGGAACACAACACTATAATTAAATATTGAATAGGTCCATCAACTTGCCTATTCAAATAGTTTTAACGGTTAAACGTTTTAGCTGACAAAACAGACAGTAGCGGGACAGACCAAAAACTATTATGCGCCCTCGATATCGCAAGATTCCTGCGGCAATAAATATCAATCTGGTTATCAAAATTCAAAGACTAATTTTAATGCGAATAGTACAAACAGGATTCCGAAATTTTCTCGATTATCTTGAGAACAATCATAAAGAGTTAGAATTAACTGACTGATACGACCGTCTAAGAGCAATCACTGTCAGACGCCACCGGTTAATCTCGACTGAATTGAGACGAATTAAGTGAATTGGAAACCTCTCTATACCGCAGGTTGTTACAACTAACAAGGGACAGTCAATATTTGGTGTTACGTGGATATTAACAAAATCCATGAATGAAAATCGTTTTAAATTTTCAAATTTTGAAAAAAAAAAACTGTTTAAAAAGGTTACATTAAAATGATAAAGAAATTGTTCCGAAATTGAATACGTGCTATTCTAGTGACTTCTCATCATTTTGAGGTTAATGATATTCCTAGCAGATGACGTCCAACAAAAGATCACCTAGACCCTAATTAGAACCGTATTAATTACTGATCAAGAGGTAAATATACATAATGAACACGAAGCCTATAAAGGAACGACCTTATTAAAGAATGTTCAAACCGGAAACAGCCTCCATGCTAGCTATGTCGTACAGGTATGGCATCCTGACGTCTACCAATCTCGTGGGACGTCGATCTATCCCCAGCCAGAACTAGACGCACAATTAACAAAAAAAAAGATCAAGTGGTTATTTACTGAAGCCATTTAGATTGCGGACCAAAATTAAAGTGGTTTTCCTCTCATCGCACTTGGGTATGAACTTTAAAATATAGGGGCATCACGTTTTGACAGGTGAATATCCGACTAAATATAATGGTTGAGTGGAAACTATCGTTATGTATGACTAGAATGTGAGATAGAATAAAGACCAATAATGATCGAGTCAATTTCAAACTGCATTTAAGTAAATAATTACAGATACCACATCATTTGCTTTTTGTGTTTCCATCTTGACCATCTCTCCATGACTCCCGAATTAACATTGCCTTCGCGTTAAGATTTTGAAAGAACCATCTTGGGGTAATGCTTACTAATAAGCCAAGATTCCCAACAATATTACCCCCTTTACAGAGGTAAGACATACAAAATATAGGAAAGTATATCTATTGAGGTATAGTGCATCAAAATCATTGGATTTTCGGACCCCAACGCTTTTTGGCACTTTTAAGAAACATTGTTCAACTTTATTATACATAGTTTATTTCATGTTTCGGATTTCCAACATTTCGGTTTGAGCATCACTGAGAGACATATTTGTCGAAATGCGCAATTTGGCATCAAAAATTGTGTACCGCGACAAAAAGGCGAAGGTAACAATTTGTCCTGTCAACGTAATCATATCCAGAAAAAACTATACAAATTCGAGTGTAGGGCAACACGGACCTCTCATAACAGCGGAGAGAGTAGAGTCAGGTGCCATGGAAGGAAGAAGATCCTCTGCTGAACCGCGTCACACCTCCGCCGTGAGCCCTTAGTTTCGAATAAGAGTAACGACGGGTATTACCCGTAGTCGAATCTAGTAGGAAAATGACGATCTAAACAGAAGCTGGTAATGTAAAACAAAATCAATCAATATATGACTTAGTGATAATTATGTATCCAAACAAGGTCTTTTATAGGACCTGGCATAGAATTTGCGCAGAAAATGAATAGACTTTAAACGAAGATTCGTGGTATAACCCTTGCAAGCATTCAACTTTTTGTGTATCCAGTAGTTGGCCTCGCTTTAAAAAGTCCGCATTCGCATAGCATTGCCTCTGCACAACCTCCGTATCGGAATCAACTGGGCAGGAAATAATACACAACTCATAAGCAGGTGATAATGGTTATGTGACCTACTGAATAAAAAGGTAAGAGTTGACGATTGCACAAGTAATCACTCGCTTATCACAGTATAACTGTAGTGTCAGTTCTGCGTAGTCAAGAGTCAAGAGTTATGATAAAATACTCCACCCAACTATGAAGCAGATGATGTCAGATTCGTATGCTTGGCTCGTATGATGATTTATATACTAATACATGATATACTGTTTTTCAAACTATGGGATAGAATTTGCCTATTATTTTTCATGAGGAGATATACTCTAAGGTGCATCCCGGGAAATGGCATGTTCTTGTTTAAAATATGTACGTAAATAGTTCATGGGTTTAGAGAAGACAATACAGCCATCGTTAAGTTATGTTCCGTGTACGAATCTGTCCTATATATAATTGAAATGTTTAAACAACGCAGATTTCTTCACCTATGCCACACAAAATGGAGTATTGGCATCTGGTACACTCGTCGTCAGGACCTGCATGGTTGTCCGCCCAGTTATCAAACAGTCCAACTCGACCTTGACCTTTCCAAAATGACCTTGAAAGGCCTTTGTTCACAAACCTTTTGTCGTATTATCAA
>CAJDSM010005804.1:66-10563 GCA_903981925.1 Ostrea lurida | reverse complement strand
TAATGAACCTCTGGAGAACAATAATGAACCTATGAAGAATAATGAACCTCTGGAGAACAATAATGACCTCTGAGAACCAATAGTGAACCTCTGATGAACAATAGTGAAACTCTGATGAACAATAGTAACCTCTGAAGAACAATTGTGAACCTCTGGATAACAATAGTGAACCTCCGAGAAAGAACAATTGAGCCTATAGTTTGCTAAAAAAAATATTTAAGGGTCTCCATGTAGAGTATACAGGTAGAATGTGTTTAGGTATTACTCTACATGACGTCACATTTGAGGTACACAATAAGTAAGACGTCCTTTCTTTTTCTTTTTAACTAGTCTCGTGAAAGACAGGATTCTATCTTGCTGGATCAATATGTGAGTATCCTAATACATAAAGTGCAGATTTAATTGCACGGTTATAAATAATTACCAGGGTCTCTTAAGATCAGCAGGCGACGGTTTGATCACACGATACATGAGAAATTTCTAGCAGTTTCTTCAAACCAAAATGGAATAGTAATGACCTAAAAACCAAGTTTCACTTAAAAATACGCGTACATGCATATGGGAATAGCCTTTCGAAGAACAAAAAAAATATTGTTCACAAACATGGAGAGAGAGAGAGAGAGAGAGAGAGAGAGAGAGAGAGAGAGAGAGAGAGAGAGAGAGAGAGAGAGAGAGAGAGAGAGAGAGAGAGAGAGAGATTATGGTCTGCATAAGAAGTCTACGCTACATACTATAATTTCTCTGAATCTTGAATACAAAACATGAAATTATTTATCATAATGAACATGAAATTCCCCTGACATAGTTATATGCTCAGTAGCAGCGCGATCCACGCCTAGATAAGGCTGACTGTGTCTGAAGAATTACCACACAAATCCATTACCATGCAAATCCATTACCATGCAAATCCATTTACACCGATTGATTAACATGCATCGAAAGGCATTCTAAACCCAGCATACAAATGCCGTTTTAAGAGGGGGAATGTAGAATCTTCCAATTTCCACGATTACGAAAGTTTCCTCCATTACATTTTAATGCTATATCCCAATACAATAACACAAATGTTAAATCAATTACTGAAACATTCTGTCAGTATCGAGGTAAATGTTGTAAAATTTCATTCGTTTCTGTTTTTGAATAGCAGCAAAATGTCAAAATACCAACTACATATGTATATATGCTTTATTAAGTAGCACTTTTAACAGATGCTGAATCCATCGCCGACTGATGGGTCTGTGTTTAGGAATAGGATTAAATAACTCTCAGATGACTCAAATTGCCAGCTCGATTTTTCATATAAAAATGCTGAATTACTAAGAAAAATACACTTTTCTTTAATTATTCTGTTGTTGCTTGTCATGAATGAAGAACATAAAATAACGACTCACGAAATAACATCTTTGACAAATCTGCAAAGTCTGATGTCTTTAAAAAGGCATTGAAATCACAGTATTACACGAAACACTGAAAATAAAGAACTGTGATCAGTCTCAATTATTCCATATCAAATTCAAAATTGAAAGGGCAAACAGGGATCCCTGGACACACCAGAGGTGGAATCAGGTGTATAGGAGGAGTAAGCATCCCCTGTCGACCGGTCACACCCGCCCTTTGTCTTCATCACGGAGTAATCCGTAGTCAAAATCAGTATGTAAATAACGCCCTAACAATTGGTATGAAAGACGTCAGATAGCATGCAATAAGTGAAATATCAATATTTAAAAAATACATATCATCTTAATCACCTTAAGGTCATGCATGCTTTCAGTTTTAACAATTTACTTTCTTGTGTTACTCATCTGAACAACAGTTACATGTGCAATGAGAACTATTGAAATAAAGCTAATGAGATGCTGTTAATTTCTAATAATTAAAACTTACGTATATACGTAGATAGCAGATAGTGTGAGCTTCAAAAGGAATAAAACATCGTCACAAATCCGAAAGAGGAAGAAACAGTTACACTCCACAGAAATGAATAAAACAGTCCGCTTTCTCGAATGTCTAAATCTGATTAGCACAAAATTAAGGTTTTAAACTGTCAACTACACTTGCTCCAGTTGCTGTGTTGATTATCTGCTCGCTTTCATACCTATCACAGAGAGCATTCTGTAAACAATTTCAAAACAACTTGATAGAGGGACATGCAAGTCTTAACTATCAACCATTCTCCGGATAGTAATATTCAATGACTTACGAAACATTTCGCTAAACACGGTAAATTCTCTGTTTTTCTAAACACGAAATATTCTACATACATGTGTCTTCATTTCTTCCTTATACTTTAATCTTTCTGGAAGTGTAACACATTTGTGATGACATTGGTAAATTCACTTATCAAACAGTAATTTGAGTTGTCTCCCCTTGCCGAATCAGCCAAAGGTCAATAGATGAATAGTTTGACCCTACCAAATGTAAACTTTGAATCATGGCTTAATTAATTGTTAAATTTTCATACAAGTTTATGGTTTGCCACCCTGGAGCGTTATTGTAGTTGAACTGCAATCAAAAAAATAATGTTAAAGCTACCGATTACACATTACAAAGCCTATACTTTTTTTCGCTGTAAAATGGTAGATAAGACGTAACTTACAGTGAATATTTTAAAACTAACTTTGGTAACAAAATCTGCCTAATGTTTTGTTGGCTGCTTCCTCACTGACCGATATTTTGTTAACCAAACGTTTAACGAGAAAATCATAGTCATTCAAATAAATTGGCGGCCTTTCGTAAAATATTAACAGAAATCAGAGAATTCTGTATTCAAGCATGTGTGTAACAAATAAACAAACACATCTTATTCTGAATAAATAAAAATATACCATGGAACTGCATATAATTGTTAAAAATAATATGTCAACCTATTTTACTGGTCGCGGTAGTGCAGTGGTCGCCGCTGAGCGTTCGCCTCATACCCGGGAGGTCGGGAGTTCGAGCCCATGTAGCTCGTGTCATTGTCACATCAAACCTAAGACGGAGATATCGGACAGGGTATTGATTACCTCTTTCCCAAAGCTCGGCATTTTGAAGTGAGAACCACAGGTCTTCACGGATATTACTTTAAAAACAGATGTCGCATGCGTAATTGGCACATTGAAGAACCCTCACTGCTACGACCCTGAGTTCTAAACATAGGTTTGAATTTGCGGTTCTTCACCTGCAGCTGATGACGTCACAGATTGAGTGAAATATTCTCGAAGGGACGTGAAACATATAAACAAGATTCAAACTTCAGTCTATTTAATGGGTACTTAATTGTATGTTTCAGACTGAAACAAATAAGATAAAAAAAATTTATACAGTGAGATGAGTGCAGACGACACACAGAAATCGTAAACATACATTAGGCTGTTAGGCAGACGACATTAGGTAGCCGAGAGACACCGGTAAAAACTAGCCATGTACGTGTCACAGAGTGCTCAGTGAAGTGTCTATCTCAAAGATCATCTGCGACTGTCGCGGCGGGCTCTTGATCTGTGTAAATATTTTGCAGAAACAAATTTCGTATCACAAATTAATTTCATTGTTCTGCAGGTGAAATAAGTACGTATCAACGGGCGCGTCATATAACGAGGCCTCGACCTTATTACTGTTCATCCCGGACATAGGGGGCGCTTGAACTTACAGTTTTTTATGCCATTCGTACGAATGTTTAACCATTGATATTTCTAGTGGTCATCAACCTTGCAGGTCGACCGTCGTGGTATAGAAAAGCTTTAAAAATTATCAGCACTATTCATAGGATACTGTTCCAGTATTGGGCTTTCTCTTTTAAAATGCTGACTAAACAAAGTACATATAATTCGTAATTTGTAAGTTTTCTTTATAATAAGACGTAAAAGGCCTACATACGGATTTCATTTAACACGATACAGAGCTCAGAAAACACGTATGCAGTGTATCAAATAGCATATAATTATATATGATTTCTATCTTACTATGAAATGGAAAAATCAATATACATTATTCTATCCAATCTATTCATTGAATATATACTCAAACCCCACGTGTAAAAATAGCAAACACTCTTCCTAGTAGTGATTAAATTTGTATACAAAAGCCGGAAGAAGCTCATTTTTTATTTAGAATAATATTTTGTTTGTTACCTCGGGACATTTTATATCATTTTTATGTAGTGATACTTTGGGATGAATTCTACATACAACGACAACTGTGGAATGTCAATATTGCCGTTTTCATCGACCAATGGTAATTGAATCATTCCTGGATTTTTTTTTTCATCGGAGGCTGTCTCATTGAGTAAATGGCATTGCATGATGTTTGACCATCGCGGATGTTGATCTATATCGCTGATTGTTTAATGCAATGGAAAGGGAACCTTTAAAGGAATAAGAATTATTACAATTCCCAACGTTATTAAATAAATAATATATCATGTATAACGCATGAACGTGGGTATTTCATGTCGGGATACATTAAGGTAATAGTGATAGACAAATTGGTGCATCTTCTATCGTGTGATGTTATAAGACCGGGGTGTAAACAAAGGTTTAGATATCGATCCGATACCACGAGCAATTTCCTACATGAAATTGAGGCTTTGCAGGGTTACGGTCACGCTGTACCACGTGAGAAGACAAACATAATAAATGAATTACTGACACTCCGTTTACCCTGTCACGAATGTAAGGAAGAAATTCATACATAACGAACAGAGACATCCAATATCTAGAAAAATAGTTCCTGAGACAAAAACGATTCGAAAGCGGGACGAAGCCAGTGCGAACTGGAAGGAATGCGTAGGAAATGAAATTCGATTATACAGGCGAAGATAACGAACAGCTATCAATCACATAGATCATTTAAAGAATACATAATTAAGGACCCTCTCTACACAGCACACAAAAGAGCTAGTAATTTTAAGCAATTAGAGTTATCTGCCCTTAGATCTAAATTGAAATATACCGTTGTATGGTGGGTATTACCAAATTCGTAATCAGTTCAAGCATTTGTAACATATCAGTAGGTAAAGATAAATTAATTGAACTCTTTATTTGCATGTTTTGTTTTCATTCAAGTGAGCAATAGTGATTTCTTTTCATCAATACATCATTATCTTTGAACATTTTTCCTAGGGGTAAATGGCCTGTACCATCTGTTAAAAACTACTTACATAAACTTAATATTAACACCTTAATGGGTACCTAATTGTATGTTTCAGACTGAAACAAATAAGATCCAAAAAAAATTATACAGTGAGATGAATGCAGACGACACACAGAAATCGTAAACATACTAGGCTGTTAGGCAGACGACATTAGTAGGCCGATAGACACCGGTAAAAACTAGCCATGTCCGTGTCACAGAGTGCTCAGTGGAAGTGTCTATCTCAAAGATCATCTGCGACTGTCGCGGCGGGCTCTTGATCTGTGTAAATATTTTGCAGAAACAAATTTCGTATCCCTGATCAAAACTATGGCTCACGGCGGGTGTGACCGGTTCAACAGGGGATGGTTACTCCTCCTAGGCACTTGATCCCACCTCTGGTGTGTCCAGGGGTCCGTGATTGTCCAACTCTTGTTTTTGTATTTTATTTAGGACTTACGAGATTGATCACTGTTTCGTTATCAACAATCTTAAATGTTATTTAATTTTCCCAGTGTCTTATTTTTATCGCTTAGTGTATGGAGGGTCCTTAAGAGTTGGACGAGCACGGACCCCTGGACTCGCCCAGTGGTATAATCAGGTGCCTAGGGTGAGTAAGCATCCCCTGTGGACCAGTTATAAGCTCGTTATTTTGATTGAGTAAACAGAGTTCCAGAACATTGGTGTGGAACACGTCAGACAGCGCTCACCCCGTGATAGCTAGCATTTGTAAATTAGAGCATTAAATTGCGCAATACTGACTGTAAACGAGGCTGTGGAGATCCCTGTATCATCAAATTAGGAATGCAATGTAAGCACAATATGAACAAAAGCTCTCCTATCTGTATTTTAAGTCGAACACAATGTGACGTAACGAAAACGAGAAAAAATGAAAGATGGCTGAAGATTAAACGGATACGCAGTGGGCTTGTCCAGCACCAATAGGAGACTGAGAAGTTTAAACAAAATAAGAGTATCTAATTTGAAAGTTTCGTTGCTACCGTTAGGGCAAGCGAGCGCAGGTATAGGGTCTAGAAATCTTTTTTTCAGGGGAGTGGGTTCTACCGCACGCAATTTTGTCGAGGGGATTCAATCTCAGCATTTGCATATCAGAATCAAAAGCCAGATTTGGACAATCTGCGCGCAAAGAAAAGAGCAATAGTTTAGCCTTAACGCTGTGAACAAAGTATCAAGTCTTGGTATGTTTACAAACTATCCATGAAATGTTATAATGTTATAATTTTAATTTTACACAGTTGCAAATTTGCCTTTGAAATGGCACACCATTTTATCATCCTCGCCAACGTTTGGCATAGTCAGGTTACTATCGAATTTTTTTGTGTATGTGTTACACAGGAGAGTTACAGCAAATGCATACGCTCACGCCCAAGACTTAAATAATCATAATTATCCAATGTACTTACTATGTGACGTTACAATCATTTATAAAACTTTGATATCAGTATTGATTTTCAGAGATGCCGATGTAGCATATACATAAATCACTGGTACTTTATTCATCCAAGCATTGTAAGCGAGATGTCCTGTTTAGCTAATGTATGACTTCACTTCGAACATGAATTGTAATTTTCCAGGCCAAAGCAAGCTACTAAATCGTGTACGAAAAGTTCTGTTCACAAGGGATTTATTTGATTAGTACAGTATTTTTCTACACATTAGAAACATTGCTTTCTCTCTGCTGTTTCAAAAAATACCGGCGAAAATTACAGTAACAAGAGGCCCATGGGCCACATCGCTCACCTGGGTGACCTTAGCCGTGGCTACGCAGTGGTGATTTTTAAAAAAAAATCAGTTTTCCTTAAAACTGACACACTGGTTCTGGAGAAGAACATTTTATGCAAAACGTTGATCCCCTATTGAGAAAAAGTTTATAAAGATTTCCCCTATAAAATCATATGTAAAACTTTGATCCCCTATTGGGCCCCATGGTACCCCCGGGGTCATGATTTGAACAAAACGTGAATCTCTCTATTTCAGAAGCTTTCATATAAATTTCAGCTTTTCTGGCAAAGTGGTTCTTGAGAAGAAGATTTTCAAAGATTTTCCCCTATATAATCATATGTAAAACTTTTGTTCCCCTATTGGGGCACAATCGTATCCGCCGGGGGTCATGATTTGAACAAAACTAGAATCTCCTCTATATCAAGAAGCTTTCATATAATTTCAGCTTTTCTGGCACTGTGGTTCTTGAGAAGAAGATTTTTCAAAGATGTTCCCTATATAATCATAATGTAAAACTTTGATCCCTATTGGGGCTCCATGGTACCCCCTGGGGTCATGATTTGACCAAACCTGAATCTCCACTATATCAAGAAGCTTTCATATAAATTTCAGCTTTTCCTGGCACTGTGGTTCTTGAGAAGAATATTTTTAAAGATTTTCCCTATTAATACATATGCAAAACTTTGATCCCCTATTGGGGCCCCATCGTACCCCCGGGTCATGATTTGAACAAAATTGAATTTCCTCTATATCAGAAAGCTTTCATATAAATTTCAGCTTTTCTGGCACTGTGGTTCTTGAGAAGAAAGATTTTTTAAATATCTTCCCTATATATCATATTAAAACTTTGATCCCCATTTGCGGCCCCATCGTACCCCCGTGGGTCATGATTTGAACAAACTTTAATCTCCACTATATCAGGAAGCTTTCATATAAATTTCAGCTTTTCTGACACAGTGGTTCTTGAAGAAGAAGATTTTTAAAGATTTTCCCTAGTATATAATCATATGTATTTTTGATCCCCTATTGGGGCCCATGGTCCCCCGGGGATCATGATTTGAACAAACTTGAATCTCCACTATATCAGAAAGCTTTCATATAAATTTCAGCTTTTCTGGCACTGTGGTTCTTGAGAAGATTTTGAATGACCCCACCCGTTTTTTGCATTTTTGTGATTATCTCCCCTTTGATAGGGCCTGGTCCTTCAGTTGAACAAACTTGAATCCCCTTTACCCAAGGATGATTTGTACCAAGTTTGGTTGAATTTGGCCCCAGCGGTTCTTAAGAAGAAGTCGAAAATGTGGAAAAGTTAACGGACAGACGGACAGACAGACAGAAAAACGACAACAGGCCGATCAGAAACCTTCGGCTCAAGTGAGCTAAAAATGGATCACTTTAGGAAAATTTAGTTGTTTTATTTTTAGAGTTTCTATGCGGTCTACGAAACAGTGCACACAATTATTAGGAAGTGACATTGATGTCAACGGGAAGTGCGGAAATTCATATTATGAAGTGTATCGACAACAGAATACCTGTTATTCAGTTTCTAGTGATGGACCTCGGGTGTTTGTCCTCTATACAGCAGATTAATGTGGTCGTTGAACCTCGTCCCATTTATAACAAATGCTCGATGATGTTAGACGAGATGTGAAGAAAATCTGAAGGCAGGCTTACGATACAAGATCACATTAATTCAAGCATTAGCATCTGATACGAATTTTCGTGTCTCTGTCACAATCCAGAAAAACGCAGACCATAGAGACGCTTGCTGTATTTGAAAATAAAGGCGTTATAACTATTGTAAAAAATTTGCTTTGAAAAAATCGGACTTTATTTTTTTTCTAAATCCCTTGTCAGTAGCCTGCCTCGGTTTGAATATTAATCATACGCAGAACATGTTCTCTGCCATCGATCAGTTGCTGTAAACACATATGAAAATGAAAATGGAATATTGCTACATAACAATGGAGAAGCTTAAGTCATCCTTTTTGTTACAAAGTTGGGTTGATAGTTTGCAGTTAACATTTATTCAATACATTGTATGTAAGCATTTAAAAATGAAACAGATGACCATAAACCTCAATTACGGAAATTCATCTGGAGTAGTCTCTTCATAAGTGACAGATTCTAATGGGACGTAAATAAAATGCATGAATTTTTTACTCTCATTGCTTTTTTTGTTGTTGTGGCATATTCCGTCATCACTCTTCCGATAGTCATGTCGACTTGTCAGATAATTACGTCATGTCGAACTTGTCAAGATAATAGGTGCGTTCCAGGTTTCACCAATGGTAATTTTTCAAATTACCCAACAGTGACATTTGGTTTAACTAAGGTAGCCCAGGTAGCATATTGCTGTAAAATGCACCAATTTTTACACACAAAAACCTGGAACGATTTTCGGTAAAATGGTCCAAAACACAACCAATTGTCACAATGGTTGCAAATTGCACACCTTTTTTCTCAAAAGCATGATTCACCCCGCCCCCAAAAAATAGATATTTTTTAATGACCATTAAAAATATTTTCACACAATATCTGACATGTTTATGTTGAAGGCAAACGTGTTCTTAAATATTTCTCTAGAAAACCTATATATTGCATGTAATGTGATGAGTTAATCTATACTTTCTGAAATAAGATTCACTGCCCGGACTGTTTTACAAAAAAGTGTATTTATTTGCCGTTAATATGGGAAAGAAACAATCCTCCCCATGTCCATGCATATCATCTATACCCGCCATATTTAACTTGCTTGATGACGTACTCACCAATCCTACCTACACTCTAGACTGTCGGTAGAATTGGTGACCTACCATTCAATGGAAAGTAAACCAATGGTTCACATGGGGAAAGATTGTTACCGAATTGCAACCAATGTTACAATTTTTTGTCATTGTTAACATATGTACCATGGTGAAACCTGGAACGCACCTAATTACGTCATGTCGACTTTTCAGATAATTACGTCAATGTCGATTGTCAGATAATTAAGTCGACTTGTCAGATAATTACGTCGACTTGTCAGATAATCATGTCGACTTTTCAGATAATTATCAATGATAATATGACTTTTCGGGGAAATATCTTTGTTCATATTTAATTCTGATATGCTAAAATGTCATTTGCTGACATCTTTCCGTCTTGCTCACTTAATTGGACAAGTCAAGATATTACGAGTCACACAATTATCTAAGTCAACAAAATTATATGACAAGTGACATAATTATCTATCAAATTATCTGAGAGGTCGATCAAAGAGGATAGTTATGTTGACTTGTCAGATCATTATTAAACTGGTGGCATACTTTGGGCGTGAAAGCATTTACTTTCAACTTCCGAGTGAGAATATGCCATCAGCACACCCCTTGTGTGTCGTAAGAGGCGACTGAATGGGACGATCCTTCAGATGAGACCGGAAAAACTGAGGTCCGTGTCACAGCAAGTGTGTCACGATAAAGTCCCCTCCCTGCCAAGGGCCCTGAATGCCGAGCATAGGCCTAAATTTTGCAGCTCTTCACCGGCAATGGTGACGTCTCCATATGAGTGAAATATTCTCGAGTAGGGCGTAAAACAATAAATAAATCAATCAATAATCAAACTCAAACTTTTTTAGTATATAGATAATGTAGACTCAGTGTGTTA
>CAJDSM010005794.1:0-14248 GCA_903981925.1 Ostrea lurida | reverse complement strand
AGATTGGATTCCTGCGCCTCAAGACCAAATAAACTGAGAATAGACATTAATGCTCAAAATTTAAATCCAGCTAACTTGAGAATAATTTCATAAACAACTTGAAATTTAATATATGTTTGCATAGTGATTTCTTTTCTGAAACTGTAGTGTTTTAAACATCACGTGTTCTAAAATCTTAAGATATAAGTAATCAAAATCTTTGACTTAAGTCTATTCTAGTCTGTATGTCTTCGGGGCCTGGTAAAACGTAATTCTATATATAAAAACCGTTAGGTGCTGTCATCAAGGTAACACCGGGTGGGTGTTAGCGAGCGTGTTACGGGAGGTAAACTGAGATGAAAGCGCGGTGCGGGGTGCCGCGTCTATAATATAGAATGCTGTAAACGGCCTTGGCCCTACAAGCTATTGAGACTTCCACATAGATTCTATAATCGGGTACATCTTTTTAGCATTCATTATTTAAGGGTCTGTATGCAAAGTATTTCGTAAAAGACTTTATAAAAGATGTTTACAATCAAAGACCAATACATTTACACGAGGGAAATTATATACCCTTTACACAAATATTTAATAATTGATATTTTCATGCTTTAAACTTGGTTTATAATGCCCCTCCCCTTCACTTTCAGTGGGGGAGACATATTGTTTTTGCCTGTCTGTGGCAGGCGATCAGGAAGTCTGGTTGGGGGGGGCGGGGGGGGTGGATTCTTTTTTTCAGAGGCAGGGGACTGGGGGCCGCCTTAAGGCCCCCAGTAGGGTCCAGGGCAAAGGCCCTGGGGGGGTGGGGGGGTCCAGGGGCGAAGCCCCCGAACTCCTGAATTTTAGTATTTTAGCAGTAAAATTTAATCATATAATTAGCCCTCATAAGTGAAGTTACACCCTCTCCAGGGCCGTAACCAGGAATTTCCATTGGGGTGGGTGGGGATGCACAAGACAAAGGTTATGGATTTAAAGGCTGCTAGTCAGGTCCACAGCTGCGTCTAGGAATAACCCTGGTGGGGGTCCAGGGCGAAGCCCCCGGACGCTAAGAAATTTTTAGCATTTTCATTGCGTCTGGAATGTTTTAAGCCCCTAGAGGATCCAGGATGAGCCCTGGTAGGGGGTCCAGGCGGCGAATCCCCAGAAGCCGAGAGGTTTTAGCATCTTCAGTTTAAAATGGGGGGGGGGTGTGAACGGGCACCCAGTGCACCCCACTGGTTTACAGCCTTGCTTATCCTTTGAAAAGTTTAGGGGGCGTGTGCCTCCCACGCCCCCTCTAAATCCGCCAGTGTATCGTGCACGCTGCGCTGTGTCTCTCTCTCTCTTTATCCCCCCCCCTCTCTCTCTCTCTCTCTCTCCTCTCTCTCTTCTCTCTCTCTCTCTCCTCTCTCTCTCTCTCTCTCTCTCTCTCTCTCTCTCTCTCTTTTGTTTTTGTTTTTTTTTTTTGGGGGCGTACGCCCGCCCGACGCTTTTCCTTGAATCCGCACCTGTGTGGGTCCGTCACAACGTTTGTCAGCGCCACATACACACACCTCTTTCACAGTAGAGAAAAAATGAAACGCAGAGAAATGAGTAAATTGTGTTAAAATCCACCGTAATGAAGCTGTTAATGGAATTCATAAGAAATTGTCTGAAAAACATTTCTTTAGGTTAATCACACAATTTCAAAACATCAGCAGCCTGTTAGTGCGATTAGACTATACACTTTCAGTGATTTTGTTTAAAGGCATATTGTCTAAACACATTTGTATTTTTTTGATCAGCAGAAACTAATGCGTATTGACGTTAAACAAGATTAAAAAGGAGTAAAAAATGGGCAAATTGTTAAAAAATAAAATGATATAATTGTCGTTATTGTGAAGTTTGTCTGCCCAGAGAATTCTGATTAATTATAACGAATATACCAAGATTCTGATGACGTTTCTGATAACTGTCGACAACGTCAGAAGACGACGTCACAATGCCATAGGCACAGCAAGTTAACAGTTGAAGAAAAAATACACATTCTATTACTTAGATATATTCTATAACTGCTGTATTTATTTTTTTTTTCAACTTCCTAGTTTATAGGTACTTGAAAACTTGAAATTTTCATTTGTGCTGTAGTCATTTTGAGAATTTTGTCGTGAGGCCCCTGGGTAAACTGCGTGTGAGCACGCCGAATAGCCCCTTTCCGAACGAGTTCAAACCTAGGGTCATATGATAAAGGCGGCCTAAATCGCAATTTTTGTCTGTCCCGACAAGAATTCAACGAAACTGTATTTTATTAGTTTGGAAGTAAGAAATAACAGTAGAATAATCCTATTGGTACAAATATTTAATTTAATATCCATCATAATCTTAACATTTCATGCCATTCTAGATGTCGAAATAAAGAGATATTTGAGACATTTGTCTCGCTTATGATCATTACCATTCTTTAAAGCGGTGATGTTATTCCTGCACCCCCCTCTCCGTTCAAAAAATCTCATATTCCTACGCTCTACTCGTATCTATATACCCATTTACACATAACATCATATGAACACTATTTTCACAATACTTAGCTCTACGCTTGAACTGTTACATGCATGCATTATGATCATTCTATAACGAACTTTTTCGCTATATTATGTATTTCATTTTGAATTCACTTGTAAACGTAGAAATGTATGATAAATATTCATTAAAAATAAGACTAAAAAACTTAAATAACACAATCTAACAAAAACAAACCAACAAAAAAAAAATAGAATCTCACTAAGCCACCATCCTCTCAAATAAGATATTCTATTGCACTGTACTCTCTAAAGCTTTTTTATTACAAGAGCTAAACTTGTTTTGACAACATTTGACAACATTAATCTATCGGCGCCGGCGGAAAGATTTTCACAGACCTAAATTGAAATCACACTGTTGAAACCACGCGCCAAGGGGTCACTTCGGGTGAGTATGTGACCCATGGCGACTCGTTGTTTCAAAAGCTTAAACTTGCTTTATATCATTTTTTTGGCATAATCATGTTATTCGACCCGCTTGATTCACCGTAATTTAGCTTGCTCCTCCACCAATCCCACCACCACCTATAGGTTGTTTCTATTTATAACTTCTATTTATACTTGATTGGTTGTAATGAATGATATTTTCATTTAATTTTTTTGAAATCGGATCGACATTCTGTAGATCAGGGAGAACGCTTCGCGGCAAAAGTTACAAGGATGGAGACTAAGAAGTTACCGGCTTGACATTCACTGATTACCCTACAGGCTGAAAATTAATTAAGTGTTTTTACTGTGCTTTAGTATTGGATTGGACCACAGCATTGTAAGACTGAATGTCTTGAGATGGAGACTGCATTTTAGTATTCTTTATCTTTTGTTACAGTGTTCCAGCGTAGCGATTTCAAGAGGGGCCAGGGGGCCAAAAAGGCGCACTTTTGTTTGAAAGGGCACAGTGGAAATATCATTTCATAATATAGCTTTTTTACAACTCAATTCAGGAATACCTCGATTTGAATCCATGTAAACGGCAAACATTTGTTTTGACCAAAAAAAAAAAAAAAAGATAAACAAAAAGCATATAACCCAAAATAGCCCACATACACAGACACAGTATTTTAATTAAGAAAAATAACAATGTTATTTGATTAAAACAGATACTATCGCCGAAATAGTGTAGATAGCATGATTAACAAGCGATGTGATTGACGGCTTAGCAGGAAATCGAGTTGGCGATTAGCAGCAACATTCATCAGGTGCGCGTGTGCTTATTAAAAGCCCTGAGGTGTACCAATAATAGCAGCCAATTATCACCTCTCCACCGCTGATACCATGCAGATTAAAGAAAATTATCCCAGATTGGATAATTCGACAACAACCCCTAGGCGCCAATTAATGGATCTACCGATTGGTTAAACAAAAACTTTTTTTAAGTCTTTTTTAAAAAAATGTACAAGGCATACATGCATTCCTTCTTGAAGGCCAGAGGGTGCGGCTTAAGGGAGGCAGGGGCGCAGCGCGCCTTCTATTTATGGCCTAGCGGGAACACTGAGTTAAGGACCCTTCTATACACTAACGGAACATTTTTTTTTTAGACACGTTAAGAGAAATCAAATCACACTTAAGATGTTAGTAGTAAATTATTAGTCCGTAATTTTTTATATTGGTACGGCACATTTACCCCCAGAAAAATATTCAAAGATAATGAAGATTGATGCCAAAAGAAATCACCATTGCGTCATGAAATGAAAGCAAAACATGCAAATAAAGGTTCAGTAACCTGACCTGTTACAAATGCTTGAACTGATTAAAGAATTTGGGTGAATCTACAAATTACTGAATAATTCCAATGTCCTTTATTAGATTGCTATCGGAGTGGATCAACGGTTCGCCTCTTTGCGGTATTTTTTTTTCTCGTGACTGTATCATGTATCGTAAACATGCAGCAAAGAACAGGATGCCATCAAACTCCAACGAAGACCTGGAATGCATTGCAGCAGCTGGGAGGTCGATGACTGCCTTTGATGGATTCCATCCCAAGAAGTCCAAGTTTTCGCATGTCACCAACAAGAGAAGTGTATAGAATAACAGAGGAGAGAACACCATCAAAAAAAAGCACATTAGGGAGTGGTGCGTAGTATATATAACATACCCATGATTCCAGGCGACAACATCCTTGACGTGGTGGCACAGCAAAGCTACCTTGGAATTAACATACACAGAGCCTTGAAAATGGAACCACCGACATAACCATGTTACCAAGAAGGCCAAAGCTCGAACATCAGCCTTTTCTGCCCAGAACCACGTAACATCCACCAGTGCCCGCAAGACACCAAGGCCCTGCTGCTACAAACACTGATCAGACCATGACTGAAGTATGCCGGTCCATCTGGAACCCATACACGGCAGAGAACAATCACAAGCTTGGACGCATGGCTCCAGCGGGAGAGCTGCAATTCGACAGGAATCTCCTCTCCCGATGGGATTCTCGGATTACCGACAACTGAGCAGTGTCTCGCCTATGCATCAACAAGACTCATTATCACTAGGGACTAAAACTCGGAGTTACAATTTTAACATATATTACAATAGCATGCTCAAATGTGACAGTACATCCTCTTCAGGGCCGTACCAGAATTCCATTGGAGAGCGCGGACCACACGAACCGAGTCAAGGGGCCAAATTATTAGGATATTTAAAGGCTGCTTAGCCCAGCCCACCAAGTCGATCTAGTGGAGTGCTAACTAAAGCCCCGGGTATCTCGCGGGGGGGGCCGAAGGCCCCTCGGCACACGCTTGAGAAATTTATAAGCAAATTTTCATTGCGTCTGATAGGGGTTAATTTATGACGACCCTTAGAGCGATCCATACTGGACACCGTCGGTAGGGGTCTCAATGGGCGACTAGGGCCCCCGGAAGCTGAAAAGTTAGTCATTTTATTGCCGTCTGGAGGAATTTTTTTTTTTTTTAGACGGCGCGGCTGGAGCCACGACCATCTACTCCGATAAGCCCGGTACGCCTTTCCTTAATCCGCGCCTGTTTTCACTATTTGTTCAGCTTATATCATATCTATTACGATTAAACTCATGCGCGTGCTTGTGTGTGCAAACTAGTGTGTTTTTTACCAAGACGGTCATATGGTCTTTATTGAATGAAAAAAAATTTATTTCTAAATGAGAATTGAAAGGGCTCATTACTCAAAATCATTGGGATACAAATGATTTTCAAAAAAGTTGTTCTCTTTTCCATTAATCCCACCAGATGGCCCGCACCCCATACAGAGGAATCTGCTGGTAAAGCCAACGGAAATATGCATATTCTGAACAGCCCCATCACTGAAAGCGGTCAGGTTCTATAAAAACACACCTCCCTAATAGAATTAAGCAGCTTCCACATAGATATTTTATTACAAGTCTCTAGGTACTCCTTTGAGCAAAATCCAGCAGACAATAAAGTTAGAAATAACTATCGACCATACGGACCTGCGATTTTTAACTTTTGAATTGCACTGTAAAAATTTTTTTTCTTCACCAACAACGCAAATCGATGCCCCTTTATCAATAATGAGACGGTTCACATTTGGAGGGGAAAGCACGTATCTTAAATAATTCTCCTTTCCTATGTCATACCATCTTTTCATAATAAATTATGAGTTATGGCGGGCTTTTGGGGATATTCAGAACCAAAACAATCCACACTTCATAGCAGCCTAGTTTTCGTATATCTTTACATTAATTTATGTATTCCTTTTCACCAAGAAGATTGAATCCTCAAATCTAGCGCTGGAATCTCAGAAATTCTAGTTTGGGGGGGGGGGGGGCAACATCATATGAGACAGGGGGTCTGGGGGCCGCCTTGAGGCCCCCAGTGGCTCGCTAAAGCACGGAGGCCCGATATAGAAAGAGGCTCAGTGGTTGAATCCCACTGGGACGAAGCTCTATATATTATATAGATATTTTATAGATAGTGGCTAGAGAAAAACTTGAGTCACCGAGAAGTAGTACAATTTTCACTCTATATTCTAGTCTCATTTATACAAATAATAATGAAACCGGCCAAATTTTGAAGTTTTTGAATGGAATAATAACTATAAGAGGCCCCTGTGAGATGACTTAAGTATTCAGTAAAAAATAAGATTATATCATTACACTTGGAAATTAGGGGGGGGGGGGGCGCTGGGTGCCCCCCCCCCCCCCTAAATCCGCCACTGCACAATAATTTAGTTTACAGAAATATTCATCAAAATGTTTAAAGTATTTTTGCAATGTGCTCAATACATCCAGTATTTTGGTAGAATTTTGTGAAAACCTTATAATAAAAGTCTGCAATTTTTTCAATTCTTTATTGATTTAATAAATTTCAACTTATTTGAAATTACAAATATTATGTACAGTTTGTGCCTGAGGCATAATCATTATTTAAAAATCACCCTCTTGTCACATTGTCAACAGGATCGACTGGAAAAAAAAACTCTTACAATAACGGCACACGCTTCCTTCGCCATTTTAAATATAGTCCATTTTTTGTCTGAGTCAATTAAAAACTACAATCATACACAAGAAAAAATTGAAGCTTATTAAGGTTTCTCTATTGCATTTCAGCATCTGTGCAAGCATAAAACACTTCATTATAAATAACATTACGATAAAGCAAGTTTACAAAGGAAAGATTTGGCTGGTTTCCGTCTATTATGCCATTACAGATTGTAGTAAGTCTATTTTGGTTAGATTGAGACTATGTTGTTAATAATCAAGTGGAGATACATAGACTGGGAATGGAGTTGTCACAATTATTTTAAAAGATTATGGGCCCTAGAAGACACGTCCCTCTTGGTTGTAGTATGGCATATTTGATTTTCTACAACAGTGACTGAAACAAATCAAGTATTCATGAAGGTTAGATTAACTCAAAAGAATATTAAATCAGATAAAACTAGCCTAATGATTACATAACAATAAAACAATGTTGATAAACTATTAATAGCATAGTTCTGACCCCACACATAAATAACCTTAATAAGAGACATCATCCTGCATTAACACTAGAAGGAGGGTAAGCAACTTGCTGCATTAAGCTTATTTTTGAGTGTCCATGAGTTCATCACTGCTTCTCAGTTGTACGTATGCTATTTAATATGATCGCAGATGAAACATAAGTTCCACGTGACACAAAATTGAGCATTATAATCTTCAAAGACGTGAATATAAATCTAACATCTATCTAGCATCTGAGTACTGAACTTTCTCACAACTGTGAACAATAAAAATAGTTAAGTAGAACCTCCCCTCTTGTCCCGCACCCCCCGTTACTCTATCAATTATGGGTGACATAAGTTTATGTATTCTTAAAATAAACAAGAACAAATAATCCTTTTTTGTACGCATGCGCATTGGAAGGTTTAACTCACAATAAATAGTCAGTGCGTAGCAAAACAAAATAAGGCATAAGGCAAAGTTAGATATCTGCTTTTATGAGCATAAATTCTACAATGTACATGTATACAAATATACCATTCCCTTAAAGATTCATTAACAACTACATCTACATTGTAAATCAATAGTATTTCTTCTTACTTCTGGCTCACTGCTTCTTCACCTTAGAACTACGAAAATCCAAAATTATCAGTCACATTATGTCCTTCCTGAACAAGAATCGACCCTCTCGTACTGTCTGACATTATGAGTGGATTTATTCATCTTCCTCAACCATGACAATATGTTCAATGTCTTTGTCACCATCTCTCCACTTCGTAATGGTCCATTCGACCTAACGTACGCTTCTGGGCAAAGATCAGCGAAATGAAAACATTAACGTCCGTCACTTTTTATTTTTTTATAAAGCGCAATTGCATATATTTTGTATTAAAATAATTATTTTGTATCTCCTCTTTACTCCCATTTCAAGGAAAAGATAGTTTACCTAGTATTTTTTATATAATTAATGTTCAAAGTTAATCAGTGCTAAAGTGACGGGTGTTACAGTGACATTATTACCTCTGATATAAATGAAGATTTTTTTCTCGCAAAAATATTTTTAAAAAATAATAAGATTGAAGTTTACATACATAGCATCAGTCTAAAATAGCTCTAGACCTTCTCTCACCACATAAGATTTCTTTAGGTTCTCAATTTTTTGTGGTCTCACAAATACAAATGTTTAATTGTTGAACGGACATGTTGTAGGGAGTGTCTCCGCCGCTAGCATAATTAGATGTGGACTAAAAATATTTTTTGTCTAACATAGGTCATTATGTGTTATCTGTGCGTCTAATAAAATTATTAAGAGTCATTGAAACATTATAATAAAATTAGAAATTGAAATTATCCATATGTCTATTATGTAGTTTTGAAATAGCACTCTGATACGCTATCAAATACTCAAATATCTTTTTAAAAATTACAATATTTAGAATTAGTTAAGCGCTCCTCACAAACAGCCGTTATATTTTACATATTTGACATTCTCGTTTGTGTGATGATCACACTATGCCATGAATCTAATGATAACTCTCAACTTTGATACAATTTTATAAAATTTGAGTGTTTTCTTATTGAACTATATGTCTCTTTTGACATGGAAGAAATAAAATCATGTTAATTTAAAGATAAGACCATCTTTTTTATCTTGGGGAGGGGGGGAGGGGGGGGGGTTAATCACAAATAGAAAGTGTGAACTTTTCTCAAACATAGCTTGTAAAATTCAATTCTAATACTATACGAATCCTATCAAAAGTGCCAAATCTTTTTCATCCTGAAGACAAGAGTAGAAATTTAAGCGTGCGGCGAAGTGGAAAAGGCGAGGGGTTTAAATCTCTCCATTCACAGTTTAATCTCGTTGGTATGTAAGTGAGGTCTGCACTGACAGGAAATCATGTGAGAATAGTTGAAGAGCTCTGCACTTGACAGGTAAAATCGATTGTTGTATTAGCGGAGAGTCTGCACTTCCAAGGTACTTTCCGCGTTAGTGTAGGTGAGAGCTCTGCATGTACAGGTATGAAATCGGTTATGTGTAGGTGAGCTCTGCATTCACAGGCTATTTGCGTTTGCGTGTAGGTGGACCGCATGCACATAATCGTTGTGTATAGGTGAGGAGCTTTACATTGACAGGTAAATTCTATGTGTAGGTGAGAGCCTGAATTGGACAGGTAAAGTCGTTGTATGTAGTAGGTGAGAGCTACCTGATATTACAAAATCGCTGTGTGTGGTGAGAGCTCTGTCATTGACAGGGAAATACGTTTGGTGATATTAGGGAGGGAAATGAGTCGTGAGTGGCTTATGGCAGCTAAATTGTTTTGATTGTAATTAGATGAGAGTCTTTCTGCTATTGTGATGCATTAAGTAAGCGTTTATGTTGGTAGGTTGAAAGCTCTGTATTGACAGGAGAAGTTATTTTCAATCGTTAATAGTCTTTTAATGATAGGAGAGAAGAGAGCTCTAGCAATTGACCATAGGGGGCAATATCGATAATGTGGAGTGATAGTAGCTCCATTGTGGCAATGTGAAAGAATCTTCATTGGAATTGCATGTGTGTGGTAAATATATGACGGAGATCAGAGCTATTATGGCACTTGATAATTGGATGTAGGATTAGCGTGAGGAGACCTCAATGCATTCACAGGTAAATCTGTTGGGTGTACGTGAGAAGCTTATACATTGACAGGTCAAGTCTTGTGTAGTAGGTGAGAGCATCTGCATTCACAGTCAATCGTTTATGTGCTAGGTGGAGCTTTTACATTGACAAGGTAGTCACGTTATATGTGTAGAGTGAAAGAGCTCTGCAGTTTAGCCGGGAGTAATGCGTTTTACGCTAGTGTTGTAGGTGAAAGACTCTCTAGTATTCATATAGGCTTTTAAAGATTCGCTTTGTTAAAAAAAAATTCCCGTAGTAGACACTGTGCTAGGTAGGGGCAAGTTAGGTATATATATTCCTAATACCGTGTTTGGTTTACATCAAGTGCACTAACAGCAGTGTCAGAGTGCCACTGTCTGGGTTCCTCGCAGCATTCCACATGGTAAGTCATGTTATCTGGCATGCAATATCAACAATAGTTTCAGATGAGTAAGGGAGCTACCGGTATGCCTAAATGAATTTCAAGTGTTGTAATAATCGTTTGTTTCAAAAATCACCCAAAAGCTGAGTAGTACTCCGAGATGTTTAATCAAGATTATACTCTCAGTGCTCTCATATTTACCAAGGTAGCGTAGGGTATGAGGCATCGAAGTTGCATTTCCCTACATCTGCAGCTTGGACATTCGACATTCGATACATCCCTAAAAATAAAACAAAATAAGAATTGAAAAACTATGTCTAGTAAGCTATAGATTCTGTTTGCACCAGTCTCCTCAGCGGAGGACCTGCGATTCCCGCATCTACCCTATTGAACAGCACTCTGCACATGGTATCTTCATGATAGGCTATATAGCAGGACGTCATTGTAGTCCCCCCGGCCCCCCCAATTACATTTAATAGCCAACATCGATATTTAAAAAAGATATTCAAAGAAAATGACTATTATTACTGCTCTTCTTCCAGCTCACCAGATGAACTTGGGAATTATCAAGTTGTATTAGGTTCTGACATGCGGTATGCATTACGTTTACCTATCATACAACAGCAATCTATTGAATTTCAAAAGTTCGTAATATAGTCTGGCAGTAAATAATTGACTTGCATGTATTTAGCAGACAGAATTCGCAATCTTTAGTAGATCTATAGAATTTGATCCCCCAAGCCTTCCCTCACACACTGCATAAGTACTACATGTCATAAACAACCAAACGTGAAAATTCAAATTGATTTGCAAGAATAATTTTTATTTAGTACACGGAATAATATTGAAATATTGTATATTTTAATTGTTTTAAATATTTTACAGATCTATACATTTTAAATTTAACAAATTAGATTCACTTTGTTTCAGCAGATATAATTACGGTTCGACAATTTCATATAAGTGTCACACCCGTATGCTTACATCGAGTCCCAAAACTGTAAAAACTTCCGAATGCAAAATATTCTCATATGATTAATAGGCACAGACAAATACCAATATCGCATAGAATAATTCAAGATTGTGTATTATTAAAAACAATTAAGGTAAACACAAACGAATCCATATTTTAATGAAATTAGGACAAATCTATATGTCATTGTTTGTGTGACGTCAGTTATTTTTCAAAATTGTTGACCGGACCAATACAATCTTCCCCATATATTACTCCCCGTCTACTTATAATTTAATTCACTCCACCATTTTGATGATATAAGCAGCATGTAAGGGTCGAAAAAGTGATAGAAAAAACCAAGTAGTAATGATCATCGTATAACCGTATATGCAGATAGTATTCAAGCGAAGAACGGATCGATGTTTTGCGAAATTGACCGACCACGCACACCAACTGCCAGAAATTGGCGATGGATGTCTACATCAATAGATATATAAAACAAATACTATTAAAATTAATCTTGAATCATGAATAACATATGCCCCCATCATTTCGACATTTAAATTCTACCCATCGTATTTGACACGCGCGTAATGTCCGTTATACGTTTTCAAGGCTAATTTTCCTTTCTTAAATGATTAGCAATTATAATTATTAATTGCTAAAATTGTAATTAATACACTTGTCTTTTAAAACAGTTGAGTGAAAATATGCAGTAGTAAACCATCCTTTATAAAACTGCATTGCTGACACAAGGGTTGAAAAACCTCTTACATGTATAAGCATTCGCAAATTAATTGTGGACATTTTCTAGAAAAAAGAGGCATAACTTTTTTATTTCAAAATATTCAGGGGGAAAAATATCAATGCTATGTATTTATACCATAAAAGAATGAAATACAATTCCCGTACTTAAGAGATTTATTTTTCTCAAGATTTTAATTTCAAATGTGACGGCATTTAGCTGATCTTTGCCCAAACGCATTTTTGCATTTTTGGATACGTTTAAAGAACATTTGATCAGGTTGTTCAAAATATTTCTCCTTCTTGAATGGACGTGGAAACTATAATATAAATCGTATACGGTACCAATTTTTATGCACCAGATGCGCATTTCGACAAATTATGTCTCTTCAGTGATGCTCAAACTACTGATTCCTTTTAACCAGGATTACCTTGCCGGCTGTGTCCTCCATCTTTCCCTGTAACACATCAAAACAAACGTCAACCGTCCCTAATACAATGTATGAAGCGCCGTTATGACTTTTATTTCCATCTTTAGCTCACTAACGCTGAAAGCTGAAGTTTTCGTCCGGTGTCTGTCTGTCTGTCCGTCCGTAAACATTTTACATTTTCGATTTCTTTTCAAGAACCACAGGGCTAGTTTTAACCAAAATTACAAAGCTTGTTCGGGTAAAGAGAATTTAAAGTTTGTTCAAATCATGCATCACGCCCTTTTCAAAGTGGGAAATAATTAAAAGTCAGTTAAATTTAACATTTTGTGGCATCGTTGAAAAATCTTTTTCTTCAGAATCACTGGTCCAATTTTAATCAAACTTGGCACGAGTCATCCTTTCAGTAAAGGGGATTCAAAACTCAAGTGATCGTGAAGGACCATAATCTCTCCAAAACGGCGATAAGAAAGAAAATCCAAAATTTGGGCGGGACCATTTGAAAATTTTCTCGAGAACCAATGGGACCAGAAAAGCTGAAACTTGCATGAAAGCTTTCTGACATGGTCATTAATCCGATGCCCGTAACTGCAGTTACGGGTAGCCCAAGATGGCGACCACAGAATCGGATTAGTCATTCATCTCTGGGTTTTTTTTCTCTTGTTATTTTATTGAAAATAGGCTTCATAGTCTAGTGTGTATTTTTATAAAATTGGATGATTTGGAACACAAAGTATCGTCATAAAACTCCAAAAATCGCCAATTGACATCAGTGAATGATGCGTGTAACTGCCGCTATTGATTGCCCGTAACTAATAGAACTTTCTGAAAGTGGATGACCGTTCTAGAACATGATACCACTCCCAGCTGTTGAAGTAATGTACTATGAATTATAACCGTTTGTTCTTGAAAATTAAAACATAAAAGTCACTGATCGATATACACTAGATAAAATGTGCAAAAAGTCCCACGATACTGAAACTACACCTATTGTAAACAACCAGCGTGTTTGCAAGTTACGGGTATCCGTATTGCCAGTTACACTCATCGCGAATATGCAGTTACACGCATCATGATTCTGGTTTTTTTTTCATACGTTAAACACGGATAAACCAGACACGTAATTCATATGAATGAGACCAATAACTGATCTCTATGAATCAAAGTTTGAACGTACATGTATTGGAATAATTTAACAGTTTAGTTATTTATCGTATGACAAAAAGCAAAAATATATTCAAGCTGTACTTTCGTCTGCCATATTGGGCTACCCGTTAGGGGCATCGGCTTAAAGTGAATACCAGTGATATTGTGCTATTAAAGTTTATTTATATCATGCGCTCCGGGAAGGTGGAGTCAAAATAAGAGATCAAAGTAAGATATAAAAAAAACAAAAAACTTAGTGGTGAGTCTTCCAGGGAAGACATGTGTCGCCTGCCTACTTCTAATTTCATTTGAAAAATCACTTCATCATTTAAAGTATCATCATGGCAAAAAAGTATATAATTATAATGTTTTTGTCAGAATTCAGTTCTGTTCAAGTTTACCAGAATGACAATGCATATCCTAACATGATGAATTAGATGAAAGATGAGATATTGTTATGAGATGCCATTTGTGAGATTCTATCTGAATAAAGACAAATTTTGTTTATGTAAAAAAAAAAATTAAAGTTG
>CAJDSM010005786.1:0-13437 GCA_903981925.1 Ostrea lurida | reverse complement strand
AGATTGTGGATTTTTTTACTGTGGCCATGCTGTGTATTTAGCTGACATTGTTGCATAAAAGTGTACCAATATTGATCTTTGGGTTTTATGATAACAGGAGATGAAAGCCGCCGGGCCTGTCGCTGATGCATGTAGTCAACTAGTTACGGCTTGGTTAGATCTGCGATTCATCAGGCAGTGGGGTTTGGGGACCACTCGCGGCCCTCAACCGGACCCGAGGGACTCAACGGATGGAACGAAGTATATCCCGCATCAGCAGGAAGAAAATGACTGGGTACTCGTTTTCACGTTCTAATTTTCTCCAAGTTTATTATTTTTCACTGGAATATGTTAATATGGCCTTTTGAAAAAAATAAAACTGAATTTTTGCTTTATGAGTAAGTTTCTTAAGGGCATGGAACGGTTTTGAGCTAAATGTTAGGTTTTGATTTCATTTTAATGTTTACAAAGCTCACTTACGTATTTAATGGTCGCAAAAATGAACGTCATTTGTTGGTCTCAATTGAGATAAGCCTTGCAATTTTTTCCAATGTTAAACAAGGCATCGAGCCTTGTCTTACATTACATAAAGAATGATTCACAGAAAATTAACCATGTGTTCAAAATCAAATAGATGTGAGAAACAATAGAAACATGTATTTAATATGTGTTCAGACAGAACCTTGTGAATTGGTGAAAAAAAAATTCTGCTTTATGAGGTAAACAAACAGGGACCGAGGCTGTTAATAGCAAGAATTGTAATGCTGTATCTCACTTAAATAAAAATGAAGTTCAAATTTTTCTTGATCATTTGAAATCCCTAAGTGAGCATTGTAAACATTAAATGAAAATCTAAACACTTTTTACTTGGGACGTGTCCATGCCCTTTAAAGCTTCGATAGGAAAATTATTAAAGATTTATTCCACAGTTAGGTAATTCCTACAGGTGAAATGCTGGATAGATGATATAATCTCCTTGTGGATATTATAGGTTGATATTCCCCATGTGGATATGGGTGGTCTCCCCTGGGGGTTTGAAAGGTGATTTATCACACTGACTGTCACGGATGGTCGAGGTTGTTCAATTTCGAGTCAGGTAAACGGAGTAATCCGCATTTCAACCAGTGTTTAAGAATTTATTCCAGGAGGGAAGGATGTTATTTGTTGTTTTGGTTGGTTATTAGGTATTTAAAGACACTGTATGCTAATATATGAATTAGATACGTTAACTCATGTACTAGCTATCGGTTCTTTAGTGTTGTGAGACACCCGGTTTGTGTGTGTGCGTGGTGCGTTTTTTAATATTCATTGAATTGTGCGTTTTGGACATGTATAGATGTATTAGAAATGTTGTTTCAAGGAATCTGTCTATAACGTGATAAGAATGGCTTTTAACGTTTGTTTATCACATGCCATTTATATCTTCTTTAAAATGGTAAATGATTGAATCGATACATTCAGTCATGACAACGTAGCAACGTCGTAAAAGACTTGACAAATATTTGTTAAAAGGTCCGCTAGACAGACTCTGACGTCATTTCCTTTCTGAAAACCCCAGTCAAATTGATATGATATCATCCATTAGACCAATTAATTAATGATAACAAAATTTTGAAGTATAAAAGGACAATGCATGACAAGCAAGAAATTTGAAAATGCCTATTAAACAAACCACTGGCAACAGTAATGTGCTTGTGTTAGATCATTAATGGAGTGCCTTCTCTACAAGTACTTAGTGGTTTTCAGTGAAGGTTGTCAAAACACGGTCTCGTGCTCATCGACAAAGCGAAACTGGATTACCGTTGAGTTAGTGTGACCAGCCTTTAATAGAGAACCAGAGATGGACAGGGTGACCCACTGTTGCTAATTGGCTTTGTCTTTGGACCAATCAATGAAGATACAGCCCCACACTGACTGAAGTTCCAATTTATGGATCAGACCAATATTAACAGAATAAATTCGGCATCGACATTAAGCCGAAAAAATCCTCCGCTGCCAAAGGAAAAGATCTTTTGCATTGAGCTGAAAAGGCAGCAGACTTATATTTAGTTTGAACATGCTGTTTAGCCACATGATTTCCAAATCAAAAGTTAATTATCGAGACATCCTCCGGTTCGTGGATTATAGCTACCGGAGCCGCTCTTAGATAAATAGATCTAACGCATCATGATCTACTTTGTTTACACACTCTGCCATTGTACTTTTATTTAGGACTGACTGATCAAGGGAGATATATTTAGTAACAATTTGGTCATTTGGATTAGACCACGAACTAATCCAGGCCATTCACGTATACTAATAGAGGCAATTACTGCATTTTTATATCGTTCATATTCAAATTTGTTGATAGAACAATCAAACTAGTCAGTGGACTCCTTGAAAGATATCAATGTTACTATTATCAACCGAAAACAATTTTCTAGGGAAGATCTGACAGTTAGCTTTGGAGTGGCATGGACGAGCACGTTCTCGCCAGCACCTCATTAAGTGAGATGAATTGACATTACACCCTAATGTTATATTCAAAAATAAAATGTACATCGTGGTTGCTACTTTCATTTCCAAGTCTGTTGAATAGACGTCTATAATTCATCTGTATCATACGCGGATTGTTTACAGCTGCATCGTATTCACGAGATGGCTGTCATTACATTTGTAGAGAATACCAAACACAGTAGGAAATTGTAAATCAACCAGCTAAATACTGACAAGACACGACTGAATTGGGTAGTTTTGGAACAAGAGTGTTTGCGAACACGAATGCCGCCGTATTCACATGCCAGTGGAAGGGGGCTTGTCATAAGATTATGCATGTGAAATATGAAAGGTTTATCCCTACATTCAAAGTTATTGGCATGTTTAAAGGTTTTATGAGGTCAAAATTCAAGGTCAAGGGTCAAACATTTTGGTACCAAGATAAAAGGATTGTCATAAGGATACACATTGAAAATATGGAATGCCCTATAACTCTTGCCATTCAAAGTTTGGCTAATGGAAGTTTTGAAAAAGGTTAGTCTAAGTTCAAATTGCAAGGTCAGGAGGTCAAGCATTTTGGTACCCATGAAGGTTTATAATAAGAAACTATACTTAATGAAATGTAAAGCCCAGTACTTTTCTTCAAAATAATAGCTAGGTGAAAGTTTTTTGTAAGTAGGTAAAACTTCAAGGTCGAAGGGCCAGGAGGTCAAATGTTGTAGCCGCGCGGGAGGATTCTTGTCATAAAGAACATAAGTTGAAATATTCAAAGCCTAGTACTTATCATTCAAAATTATAGTAAGGTTAAATTTTTGATAAGTAGCGGTCATCTTTCAGGTCAAGTTCGGAGGTCAACAATGTTTACCTCAGAAAAGGTTTTCAAAGGAACTACCATGTGAAATATCAAAGCCCTAGTACTTGATAATTCAAAAAAATTAGAGCTAAGTTAAATTTTTGTAAGTTTAGGTCAAACTTCAAGGTCAGGCCAGGGAAGGTTACCAATAGTTGGTAACCTCGGAGAAGTCTTGCGATTTGCTAATTCTATAGTTGATCACAAATACTGAAAGATAACAAAGCTAGCCATCATCTTCTCAATCAAAGCACCGGATTTTTTTGGCACAGTATGCGCTTGGAGTTACAAAAATGGGGTACCAATTCACAATGTGCATAAGAGGGAATATTAGCCACGTTATTTTCAATCTGGTACTCACGAGGGAGAAATGATAAGAGATTTTCACGTCATAAAGAAACATACATGTGAACTGATTCAAAGCCGTAGTACTTATCATTCAGAAATTATAGCTAGGTAAAGTTTTTGATCAAGTTAGGTCAAACTTCAGGAGTCTAGGTCAGGAGGTCAACAATAGTGTGGTACCCACGGAAAAGGGTCTTGTCATAAGGAACAGTACATTGGTGAATATCAAAGCCCTAGTTCTTTACCATTAAAGTTATAGCTAAGGTTAAGAGTTTTTGAACAAATAGTGTCAAACATCAAGGTCAAGAGGTCAAAAATTTTGGTACCCAGCGGAAAGGTCTTGTCATAAGGAACATACATGTGAAATATCAAAGCCCTAGTACTTACCATTCAAATAAGTGTCATAGCACCGATTAGGTTAATGTTTCAGACAGAATGACAGACAGGACAAAAAGCAATATGCTCACCCGATCTTACGATCACGGGGGCATAAAATTTTAACCGAAAATGGTTTCTTCATTTGGCATAAATATAGATATTCCTTTAGAGGATATATTTATATTATGCTTGACTATGGATATAGCACAATTTGTTTCTGCATTCCATCCCCTAACATATATGTTGTGTACGACCAGGTATCGGCCTCGTAACAGGTTAACTCATCACCCGTAGTGTTAAAGATTCTCGTTCGCAACTATAATGACATGATCCGTGAAGCTTCGAGCACCCGCGTTCGTGCCATAGCCGCGTTGTTATTATATAGACTGTCATTTCATATTAAATTTAGACGACGGTAAATCCCCGGTTTACTTTGTTTAGACTACCGGCTCCATCGGCGGATTGTGAACCGGTCAGCAGAAAATGCTTACTCCCTCCATGCTACCTTATCCTGGCCTTGCTTTTGTCGAAGAACCGTGTTGCTCACTACACTCGACTTGTATCATACATGTATGTGTTTTTTGTTTTTGATTGTGATTACCGTTTAACACGATGTTAACATTCGCCTTTTTATTATTAGTCCTTAAGCTTTTTGGTCCTTCTTTGTATGTATTAATTTCCCCTCCCCTTCGACAAATCCTGGATCCGTCACTGATGTGAGAAAGTAAGGAGTAGGTCACGAGATTCCAGCATGCGTTCAGAGGGGATTTTCTATTAGGGAAAAGGCAAAGATTAACGAACATTGCATGAATCTCGATAAGTCCAAATAGAAGATACAAACACAGAGTTGGGCAAACAGGCCTCTGGACACACCAGAGGTGGGAATCAGGTTGCCTAGGAAGAGTAAGCTCCCCTGTTGACCGGTCCACAACCCTGTCGTGAGCACCCATAGGTCTTGATCAGGTAAACGGAAACAGATCGCGTATTAAAAGCGTGTGTCAAAAACGGACTTAACAATGGTTATGAAACACAAGCAGACAGCATTTGACTCAATGGATAGGTCGTACTGTAAACTAGAATTGTTATAACGATCAATATAATGTACGAAATTGTTGCCTTTCAACCGTGACTGTTAAAAACCCCATAATTAAAGTTAGCTGTTATAAACAGTTTAATATGTTTATATCTGTACATATTTTAATACTTTCTACATGCTTATCTGTTTTTCAAGCAGGATGCGAGTTTGTGTGGCTTTGAGCATGCTTAGAAATAATAATGGAAGGAACCGAACAAGTAACACGCTATTGGGATCAAGGAGTGATTTTGGATTTATTGATATCTTTACGCTAATTAACAATAATTAATATATCTGAAATTTGAGTAGTATATTGAAACGTTACCAACTTATCTCATTATCACATAATTAATTTCCCGAATTACTATCGACTGAGGTAAAAACGGCTAGGAAATTTCACTTCGTTAATTTAATAGTATAGATAACGACCATAAATTTGCCAAATGTTGACTTCAGCGAGACTGTAACTTCGGACTTTATTTGTCAGTGACCATATTCTATGGTGAACAAACAGGCGCCATAACAATATACTAAAGAAAATAGAGTGTGTAAAGTATGTAAAAATGACAATAGGTAGAAAAAATACTATTGAAAAAACCTCTGTTTTTAATTGTTACAATGTATTAAGTGTTCATAATAAACATGAACTTTGCAGTTTAGGGAATATATACATTTGCATTTAAGATGCGCGGAATAGCCATCTTTATGTAAAAAGTTTGTTCTCCGTTATTTGAATGTGTACACCACCACACAGTGCAAATTTTTATGTATACATATTGTAAGTTGATAGATGTAATGATAGTCAAAGCAATAAAATATATTATTCCTTTGTTCAAGCTGCGGTAGATATCAGATAAAAATTCATTTTCGCTCTCTAACCCAATCTTATATTCGGCATTTGTCTAGTATTATGATCCAATTACAGCGCATCATAAGGACACCATTGGTAATTTTAAGTAGCTTTATCTATAATCTCAACTGACGAACCTTGTTTTATTCGCCCAAAAAAGAAAAAAAGAGCATAATTCCGGTTGCTATTGTCTATATTTAAGTGTTCAGTTTTACATGGATGCGGGGACCACATGTTTTTGGCTGTCCTCCATGAAACAGTGGAATTCTGTGTATGGTCCCTCGATTAGCCACCCCCGGGGATCTCGGATCATTCCGCCATCCGTTGCATCAACATTCGAGCAGCCGGCTTGAGCCAGGTTGTATGGGAAAAAATATCCATCGCTATTCCAAACGGTAGTAAGTGGTGTCGCTGTTTGGCCATATTACAAAGAAAGCTTTTATTAAATTGATTTTTGGAACAGGTAAACATTGTTTAGATGGAGCAGCGATGCACGCCAATCCGTCTAGCTCGGCGGCCACGTGGAAATATTTCACCACTGACACTGTGATAATTGTATCCACTCGCTCTACCCGGTTGGCAAATGGTTTGTTAAACTGGTCGTTGGCCATATTTATAACAGTTGTTACTGCTCTGTACAGCGGAGTTTGAATATCATCTTGAGGGCATCAAATACACTGATTGTGATTTGGACGTCTGCAACCTCTTACGGATTCCTACATATGACAAAAGATGTTTTTAATTTCTATATCTACTATCTAACACTGTCAGATCACAAGACACATGAATCGATATGTGTTATTGTCCACGTAGATTGTATTGTTCATTGCTATCAAGTAACCTACTATCTAGAATGTAGTGATACGATATGTGGCACGTATCCTGTGGCTCTATAAGATCTGGGGCGAACAAAAATCAGATGAACCTTTCCTAAATAACGGACGGGTTCCTCGTATAGATGACAGAGTCATGCGCTTGAATCTCTTTACTGTAAAGAATCGACGTCTACTGGCTACGGCGCCTGGTGATTCGTAAAAGCCATAAGTTTCAAAATTTTATATTATCAAGTAAAAAAAGTGGTCTTGCAGTGTTCGATGTGCGACCAATACTTGAAGCTTGGCATGGGGACATGACGCGTCTACTCGCTTGAAGTCACGTTATCATATTTACTTTAACACAATGAATCATAGTAATGTGATAGAAAGTAGCACATTCTCGTCTACGTGGAGTCAGTGTATCCACACATTAAAGATTAATAGGTGAGCGATCTCGCCTAATCGTTTAGGCGGTAACTTTGAATGTCTCACATAGTAGTAAAAACAATTGGAATTAGGGTATTTCAACAACTACAACTGATTCAAGCAAATAGATCAGAGAAATTTAATGAATGATTTCAAAGCTGCTATCTCATCTCTAGTGCACTGTCTGATTCTCATAAATGATGGTAACAGGAAAAAAGGTATTCAGGAGTGTACAACGTCTATGAAGCCATTCACTATGACCTCTAATAGAAGATTCTATCTTTAGAATTTAACTCACTGCGCTACATTAGAAGAGCTGACTTTGTAGCTGGGATGGTTCTGGGAATTAAATGGTGCGAATCAAATCCGACTCGTGCAGTCCTGATCGGAAGATTAGTGTCCTAAAAAAGCTGTGTCTCTAATCACTCAAGTTCCGAAAAATAGCTACTTAAATGAGGACGCTATCTTCTCTAATCTGACGTAGTTTTCTGCAAACGGACTGAGCTAATATCGATGAAGGATTATCAAAATAAACGGCGTTAAACCGTATTATGAGTCATATGCATAAGTACTTATATTAATAAGGTACGTTTAACAATGTAATTTTTAATGGCTGAAACGCTTTCTTAAATACCCCCAGGTCGTTTAGCGTTGCATTCAATTCCATTTGATCAAACAAACTAAACAGAGAATATTAGCGTCTTTTTTTCTTAGTTTTTTCGTTGGACTATCTATAGCAGGTCTGTTTAAAGCTTAGCACTTACAACATCTGCAATTAGAATGATTTAGTTTTTGGCCTTTTGTCGAAACAGAACAGTATGTATCTGCTACAACGTGCTGCCATGGTTTTCGTATACAATAACATATTTTCGCGGAATAAATGACGAGGTTTTTATTTTCTTTAGAATTTGATTAATATTAGTTTTTAACGCCTCTTGGGGTTTTTACAAGACACAGTAATGGTTGTTGGAATGATCGGTGCATAGTTGCATTACGAAACTCGTATAGTAGTTTCAAAAAAGACATGTGTTGCGCTTACAAGATAATATAAATATATCAGGTACCAATTTCCATGCACAGATGCGCATTTTCGACAAATTATGTCTCTAGGTGAATGCTCAAACGATGTTGGAAATCCGAAACATGAAAGTAATCTTCCGTTCAACCGAGGACAGTCAAGCGCTTACGGACTGTAGGCCATTATCTGAAGTATTGACCAAATTACTCGAAGGATCAGAGCTATGCCTTGAGGAGGTAATCCCTATTTTTGATAAGAATGTTCTTTCAAATTGTTTACCATCATGCATTGTATACAATAAATAATCTCGCCTATTTCATTAAAGTCATTATTAGTCATTACAGTTACTATGCTGAATTGAGGTGAGGACGTTTAGTACATGTTAAATTATGAGGCAAGTTTTGAGTGCGAATTTCCTCGTTTAAGGAGAGGGCATAACTCGCTCTACGTAAATTGATGGAACAGCGATTGCTCAACATAGATTGTCACTCACGATAGATAATGCTACACCACATGACAGATGTCAAAACTCTAGCCTATCATACATCTGAAGTACATCAGACGTTTCGTCACAAATTAGTTCGATAGACCCGTAAGTAGTCTCAATGAAGTTGCGCTGACAAGGGATTTATGCTAACATTAGTGTTAAATCAGCTTGCAAAGCAGTCAAAGTGCCGAATAGTCCTCACGATAAAATTAACGCGTATCGAAATTGTTTTCCCTGGCGTAAGGTAATGTAGACCATTGCTATCATACCACCAAACGATTTATTCTAAGAAATATCTGAGGCTCAATACGATATATCAAAGGACTTGTAGTTTACTGATCAGCGTATATGTATGAGTGGTTTCCATTGTAGGCACATTTCAAGTTTCGAAGTTCATAATGGGACATAATTCACTCACCAAAAAATTAGGGCATCAAAAGTGTCCTGGATGATAATGCACAACTACACAAAGGTGTCCTTGACTTACTAGATATGTCATCATGCGTTGACAAATCGCGAAATCGCGGATAGTGTGATCAGAGAGAGTTGCAGACTGATCAAGGTACTCTAAGCGAGGTGATGTAAGGTCAATTTTTAATTATTAAGTTGATAAGGGGACATAATACTTCCCAAACCTACTCAGCACGTCTACCCCCCCCACCATAAAAACCAGGGATTTAATATTCCTGGTAATATGCACAGCTTACATATGATGTCCTTCTCCGGTACATATGTCATTTTAAAAAAAATTGGATAGGTAGTTTCAAAGGAGTTGCCCGCTGACAAAAACTTTGTGACAGACACGACGGGACAGACCAAAACAATGGTCTTCCACTAAATTGGAAGGGGGGGGGGGAAGAGACATATAAAGTAACTAGAATTTGTGTTAACTTCAACTAATGCCTTTCATCTTCCAAGTATATATGTATTTTGGTTATTGGTTTTTTCTTTATCCTTATTATTCTTATCCCCTACTTGTCTCAACTGAGACACATAATCATCCTCATACGCGAGTACTATTACACCCAGAACCATCAAACATTCTTACTGATATAACATGCATTTTTCTAGAATCTATAACGTAATTAGAGAGTATCATCATTGTAATCTTGAAATGATGGATGAAACTTGATAATCATGATTATCATAATAGACGTATGAACAAACAATAATAGATCTCGGCACCGTCAGTCTGAGTACAATGAATACGACCACGCACATAATTAATTGACCACAGGGAGCCCAGAGTACTTTTGTGTAAAGAAAAATATTTCTTACAGCAACAACTACTCGCCCTCTGGTATATATGCCACGATCTCCACATTGGTTGATGGCTTTCTATGCTACTCAAAGTGTTATCAATAACATGCGCTGCCCACAAGGTTTTAGGGAGTGTGGAGATAAAGACCAACAGTATTTTTCACTGCAATTAAGTCCTTAAGTACCGACTGAGGTTGCACCCACAGCTCCGCTTGTAGAACCAAAATGGTCTAATTCGTGAACAGCGATTCCCCTATGTAATATGCACATCTCCACATTGGTGATATTGCTTTGTTACCAAGTTTGCATAAGTAAATCCCCTCCAATAGCGCCTTTTAGGAGGAGTTGCGGTTAACATGTAGATAAAAGGGACAAGTACGGACGGGCGACAGCTCGGTATAGTGAAGAACGGCTTATGGCACACATGAGCCGCTTCTTTATGTCGGTGCCTATAAGAGATAAGCAAAGATATAAATATCCAATACGGGACCAAGGTCCCATGCAGAACCTGAAATTCGATGTAGTGGCATGTGCTAACGAAAGTTAATTTACATTGGTACATATTTAAATACAGACAGATTTATGGCATGTTGGACGTCGCTGCAGTATTTTGCTTCAACTTAGTTTTGAGAGTTGTGTTAGTATTAGTCAGTCGACGGAATGTATACTTTTCTAGACTAATCGGCAGTTACCGTGCATGTTTATATGTGCAATAGCTTCTTTTCAACTGAGTGTTATTATACTACATCTATGATTTTCTCATAGTCTAATGTGGTCCGGAAGCCTACCTCCATTCGTAACCGGGACTTGATAGTTATCTCTGTCAAACATATTATCTTCAAAAATATTGCATAGCTTGAAATTGCTGTTCGATTATTTCTCTGGAGCATTGTAGTATATAATTAATAAGAACAGAATTATGGCGCTTTATATATAGTGGTGGGTAAACGTGATAATTCGTCCGCAAAGTCACGCACATGTCCGGCACGCAGCAGATTTACCACATGAGTCCTTGATGATATATGCGGTACATGTTGACGGGTATAGCAATACCTAAGATGATGCAGTGTTTTTTAACATTCATTGGAAGATCGAAAAAAAACCTATCATGTCCCTGCAAGTTGATCGGGGAGCCCACCGGGATATGCGATCGTGCTGATTTTGGTCGCATTGTAGACTAGAGAATTCCCCGAGATCCAAGCTCTAATTATATGAAATGTATAAAGTATACTTGTACACTATGCATGCTTTAAACACCACTGGGAAACAAAAATTACTTAGGTCCTATAATTCCGTTCATCTCGAAATTAACTGCAGTGCATTTTCGTGAATTTTTGTAAATTTACAATACGAAGTGATGCCTTTCGAACGTGCGTATACGTAAATTTGGCGAAACTTCAATAGTACCATCTGGGGTTTTTTTCATGAGCACGTTGTTGGAAACTCCTTCATCATATTCATCCAATAAACGGGGAGGGGTACGTCGACCCAAGGTGTTAGTCGCTGGCCCGATGGAGAGACATTTACTCCAACCTGACCATTGGCATGTAGCCCTGTAACCAAAAAGTAGCGGTGAGTATTAGCAGAATTAAGGTAAAGAGATCTAATCTCGATATTTTTCATCGATACATGTATATTCAAAGATGTTTCGAACTGGATTAGTTTTACCGTAGGGATGATCTTATTGGTTATTACTAAAATAATCATGCATATTTTAGCATTAGCACGTAATCAGACTAGACATGGTGAGAACCTTACAATCAATGGATTGCAAAAGTGATATATTATGATATTATATTGATTTCTGTCAGCTTTTCTCGCGTGGAGGAAAACTGCGCTATTTAAAATATCGAGTTAACTCGACAATATAGGTGAAAGCTTACCTTGATCGTTCCATTACTATATGTTATAGGACCACATTGATCGGTGCAAACTATGTAAAAAGTGAATACTCGAAAAGCGTGAAGAGAACGGTCAATCTCACCTAGTAAGGTAAACCCATGTGTCCGAAATCCACGTCGGGCGTTTGGTCTAAATCGTCTAAAGACGGAAGCTATTAATCACTAATTGACACTCTTTCCGTATAGTGTATTATTATAGTTGAAGGTTGGGTTTTATTGTATCCCGTGTCGTCATCTAGAGTCGTGTCCTTGTCTGTAACACGTATCCGTGTGATTGTTCGCGAACTCTTTCTTACAAGACCTTTGACAGTGGATTTTAATAGTGTACTTAAAATAATATTGTACAGAGTCTTGCCTACTCTTGACATCAGCACGTCTAATAACCACTCGGCCTCTTATCTCTTGCTACCATCTTCACCCAGAGGGGACTCCACAGACTGGAACGAAGTATACTCCACTGCACAGCACAGGGAAAGAAAAATGACTGGGGGTACTTCGGACCTTTCATCACGTTCTAAATTTCTCCAAGTTTTTATTTTTCACTTGAATATGTTAAATATGGCCTTTGAAAAAAAATAAAAGCTGAATTTGCTTTTATTGAAAGTTAAAGTTTCTTAAAGGGGCATGGACACGTTTTGAGCTAAAATGTTTAGGTTTTAGATTTTCATTTCTAATGTTTACAAAGCTCACTTACGGTATTTCTAATGGTCAGCAAAAAATTGAACGTCATTTGTTGAGTCTCAATTGAGATAAGCCTTGCAATTTTTTCCAATGTTAAACAAGGCATCGAGCCTTGTCTTACATTACATAAAGAATGATTCACAGAAAATTAACCATGTGTTCAAAATCAAATAGATGTGAGAAACAATAGAAACATGTATTTAATATGTGTTCAGACAGAACCTTGTGAATTGGTGAAAAAAAAATTCTGCTTTATGAGGTAAACAAACAGGGACCGAGGCTGTTAATAGCAAGAATTGTAATGCTGTATCTCACTTAAATAAAAATGAAGTTCAAATTTTTCTTGATCATTTGAAATCCCTAAGTGAGCATTGTAAACATTAAATGAAAATCTAAACACTTTTACCTTGGGACGTGTCCATGCCCCTTTAAAGCTTACGATAGGAAAAAATTATTATAATTTATTCCACAGTTAGGATAATTCCTACAGGTGGAAATGTAGGATGATATAAATCCTCCTTGTGGATAAATATAGGATGATAATTCCCCATGTGGATATGTAGGGTGGTCATCCCCCTGGTGGGTATGAAAGGTGATTATCACTTACTGACTGTCTACGGAAATATGTCGGGTTGTTCAATTCTCGATCAGGTAAACGGAGTAATCCGCATTCAAAACCAGTGTATAAAGAATTTATTCCAGGTCAGGGAAGATGTTTATTTGTTTGTTTTGGTTGGATTTTATTTTAGTGTAATCTAAAGACACAGTATAGCTAATATATGAATTAGATACGTTAACATACATGTACTAGCTATCGGTTTTGTGTGATGAAGACACCCGTTTGTGTGTGTGCGTGCGTGCGTTTTTTTAATATTCATTGAATTGTTCGTTTTGGAA
>CAJDSM010005784.1:0-13997 GCA_903981925.1 Ostrea lurida | reverse complement strand
TCTAGTTATTATTATTATTATTATTATGCATAGAAGTAATAGCTTATACATTGAACCATGATTTATCTTATACATTGAACTCAAAAATAATTTTAAAAGCCCCCAACTGGGCTTCATCCTAGACCACAAGATAGCCTACAGCTCCCTCTTTCAAAAGATCCCCCTTTGGACAGATCGTGGATCCGCACCACTGTTAATGATGACAGTTAACATTACTTTGAAAAAGATCTGCACCACATTTTTTCATAATTTAGCTTGTTCCCGCACCATCCCCGTGAGCGTGATAAGATCAATGAATGAAAAAGAAAAAGAAATGAATGGTAACACAAGTGAATAGAAAAAATACATATGTTATGAAGTTAGTTTTTTTAAAAATACAAAAGTAGAAGATAAAGGATTATTATATACTTTCAATTTCTTCTCCTCTTTTTCTTTTAGAAGTTTGCAGGCCAATTACCACACGATATAGGCCCGGAAACTGTTCGGCCCGCAAGCTGGTGTCATAATTGTACAAAAGTGGAGGATTGATTGTGTCGTGATAATAAGATACGTTTTTTGACGTTACTGCTAAAATGTCAACAAACTTTAAAGCTTATTTTTTTTTTCGTGTTTTTCAACTCTTAGTCTGTAAAATCATTGAAAAGAGAGTTGAAAATAAGGTTATTGTTAGTTTATAATGAAATTGAAAGTATGTAATAAAACGGTTATAGACTTTTGTATGGAAAAATATGACTACCTCGTTTTTTGTCGCGAACGGACCTCGCAAGCTACGCGCCAAAAAACTCGGTCGCCATATTTTCCCATACAAAGTCTATAACTTATTAATATAGTTATGGAATTATGGTACATAAAAATGCATGTAAATAGCCATTGCCTAAACCGATAGGTTTTCTCTCTGTTACACAATGCATTTATTGAAAACCGACAAGTTCATTTGTTACCACTTTATCATGAAACGCTAAAATACAGTAGCTATGGCGACTTAAATAGTTCTGTAGAAAGAAAATATTGTGCTAAACTACCATGACACATAAATTAAGAATATATGATTGATATGAAATTTGACTTTTATGTACAAATGATGAGATTCTATTATTACAATGGCAACCAATTCTTAAGCTACATCATTTTAGTTAGCATAATAAGACATGCTATATTTGTTCTTTAATCAAGTAATAAAAAAATGTATACTAGTAAAATTAGTTTATTTGGTGTTTTTTCCTCAATGTTTCAATGTTTTCGGGTATACATATTGCACTTGGAAATTTGTTGCCACTGTATCATAAAATACTAAAATGTGGTTGCCATTGCAACTTATATATTTTTGAAACATGAAAAACATTACATTTATGACACATTACATTGATTAGGGATATATTATATTGAGAACTAATAAAATTTTACTTTTATATTCAGATTGTGTGATTTTTCATAATACCATGACAACAGAATTTTGAAACAAAATACTTTAGTGAGCAAAATAATACATGGTTTATTTTTTGCATTTTACGCATAGAGGTATGACTTAACTTATGCATAATAATTCATTCCTGTATATAGGTGCATTTTCTTGCAAATGAAATCATACATTGGATTAAAATTGATTTTTTTTCTAAATTAGTCAAAGTGCCGAAATATTGATTTTTTTTAAAACTCATGAAACAATAGATAATCCAATTTGAGTCATGGATGTTATATTATATATTTGTTGCTCAAGAGTAACGTTCATTTCTGTAATCTTAATCAAAAGGGGCCAAAATTAAGCATTTTTAAGAATCTTGGGAGCCATTTTTATGGTGTTAATGATACCATGGCAACGGTACCTCAAATGTAATTTTGGAACCATATTCTTTGAGAGGTTGTCAAATAATGACTATATGCCAAATTTCAGCTAATTCGGAGAGGTCGCTTATCCACCCCTATATATTAAAATTGTAAATGCTTATAGAGAATCTGCTGTCTTATTGCGGACTTTGTCTTAATGAAAATATAATGCTAAATTTGGTGCTTCGTTTCTGACAAATTTTGAAAAATAACTTCTCGTCAGCAATGCTTAAAATCCTAAAAGTTTGGAAAGTCAAAGACAATAAAAAATTAACCTTGTTCTTTGGCTCTAACGTCTAGACTGGATAGATTATGCGACGGATAAAGTGGACGATCTTCTCTGTGGACATTTTCTCCAAACTCTCTGCCCCTTGTCTTTACATAATCTGCAATAGATAATGATATAGTCACAGTAATTTTGCTAACTTGGTTATACATGTGATCATCATAATATATAATTACTTTTTTGTGCTGAACTGACATCGTCTAAGGCAGGAACAAATAGCTGTACGAGGGCCGTTAAAAATGTCATAGCTATTTTATTTAACGCCATATCATAAACAAATTTGGTAGATATATTTTAACCATAAATTCAACTAATTCTAATTAAAAATTTCCAATATATTCCTGTATATCTAAAAGTTATTTCAGATTTAAAACTATTAAAATGGGGTCACGGAGCACATCGGAATTTGGTACTATACAAACAATACGCTGTATGATGTTTAAAGTCATGCCTCTGACAAATTAGACTAAAATGAAAAAAAAAATAATGCTTAAATCAGGCATTGTTACCTCATTGCACGAGTTGATTTTTGACGCAATACATTGCTTCGTTGAACGGAAATCGCTTATAGAGGTGAAGTAGTCCTCGAAAAAAAAAATGCAAAGAAAGTTGACGTCGCATGACGTTACGGACCAGCGAGTAGCGATAGCATTTTTGTTGCCGTCAAGAAAACTCCGATACAAACTTTTAGTATGTTAGACAAAGAAATAAGATATGTTAAAAGACAGGCCTTCATTTCTTTATAAATGACATAGGGGATTTTGAGAGGCAAAAATGCTGTATAGAATAATTGGCGACCTAAGAGGGAGCGAATTATCAGTAAAAATTATGTCGAAAGACTTCACAACGTCATGGTTTTCCTATTGTAATTTAAGCAGAGTAACAAGGTAAAAAAATGAAAAGTCCGACGAACTTTAAATTACACTGTTTGAACAATTTTTATCAACTAGATGTCAAGTACAATAGATATGTTTTTAATGCGTTGGTAAGGCGCTACAGACTTTGAGTGAGATTATCGAAGTATTTATTTTGAAAAATTGTGATATACATAATCGTGACGTTATGATTTTAACGTTATCATTGCTCCGTGATGACAAACAATGCTGGTTTTGAATTTGAATAACACCAGTTCCAATTGACCAAATGCGATGAAAATCCATATAATCCACATAAAGGACACCACAGAATCTGACATATTCTGCTTCATATTTGTATTTTACTATAACATTGACTCAAATGGGAGACTGACAACTACATTATATGATAAGCGTGATGACTTTGACTTTGCAATCGTCAACTTTCCTTTTCGATGTAGTAATATACCACTATCACCTGCTTATGGTGTGTATATCTCCCAGTTGATTCGATACGCAAGACGATGCTATGCGTATGCGGACTTTTAAAGCGAGGCCAACTACTAAAAAAAAGTTGATGCTGCAGGTTTAACGAATCTCGTTTAAAGTCATCATTTCGCAAATTCTACGGTCGCTATAATGACCTTGTTTGCGATTACAAATTATTCACTAAGTCATATGTTGACTGATTTGTTTCATAACCTTTGTTAGACTGTCATTTTCCTACTAGATTTGACTACGGGTAATCCCGTTTACTTTATTTCGACTAAAGGGCTCACGGCGGGTGTGACGGTCAGCAGAGGATGCTTACTTCTCCATGGCACCTGATCCTACATTCGCTTTTGTCGGAGGTCCGTGTTGCCCTACACTCGATTTTGTATATGTTTTTTTGGATTATGATTACGTTTGACACAATGTTAACTTCGCCTTTTTTGTATACATTAATATAATAAATGTTTTAACATAAGATAATGTGTTGACATTGAATTTCTTACAAATGATTCGAAAAAGAGAGGCAGTTTCATACGTATTTTTTGAATGGCCCTCGTACATATACACATGGATATTGTTCAAAACCTCTGATATCATATATAGCAGAAGACAAGCGCCAAACCTTAATAGAATACTTACAATAGCCAAATTCATTTCACAAAAAAGAAAAAAAAATAATATTTTCAAATGTGGAGATCCGCAATGTGGAACGTGCGAGTATATTTAAAGAGGTTCTGGGCTGATATTTGGAGTGTTTTATTATTTTTTTTTTCTACATTGAAAGATAATCGCTAAGTTAAAAAGAAAATAATGGGGTTTTCATGCTTGTTTTCGAGCTACAGTGTTATAAACATGGCCTTTTTATACTTTTAAAAAAGTAAATATTTAGTCAAAATTTATTCATTGAAACTTCATTCGTCTGTTGGTGTAAACAAAACATGAAGAATACAAATCAATCATTACATACAATACATGTAGATACATACAAATGTCTTCTTACAATACATATATAAAAAAATACTTGTAATGCAAATAAATAATGATCCTTCTGCACTTGATATACGGGGAAAAACTCATAATATCGAATTTCAGAGTTAAAAAAAAACCATATTAGGATTAATAAAAGTACTATTCAGAGTCGTGTCTTCAAAATTTAAATGGAACTTTAAAGTAGAGAATTTCAATGACCTTTTTAAAATTAGTGGCCAAACTACTGAATTTTGCACAGCATTTTGAGTAAATCTAATTGGACTCTTTAAAGAATATGTATTCCGTTTGGAAAAAGACTTCTAGAAAAAATAACAATATTTGAACTAGTTCCAAGCCTCAGCTACTTGTATCATAAATCTTAAAACTATAATATATGAATAAGGTATTTTGGATGAAATGTAAACTGTAAAATCATGCTTTTTGATTAATTAATCCTTCTGCCACAAAATATAGTCCCCAGCATCCCATTCAAAATCTGAATTGACACAAACATTTCAATTGGACAGGGTTCAGTTGCAAATGTATATGTTTTCACCAATGGGGTCATTATTGAACCAGTAAACACCTATATAATTGTGCTTTGATAAGAGATGCCTCCTGTGCAAATTCAGCAGGCAACTGACATTTGCAGCAGCCCGGTAACAGGGCATAAATACACAATTTTCTTTTCAATGGGTTTTTTTGATGAACATATATTTGTGCTAGAGGTCAATGAGCGGGGTTAACGGGTGGGCAATCACCGTACCCTTTTACATACAACCACTGCTGAACACTGAGATTGAAATGGAGTCGCAGTGTTGATAGGAGGGATTGCTATCTCGGCACTACTCAGACACCCTGCATCATTCGATTGAGCTGCATTAACAAGCAAAGTGCACGGATATTAATAAATCTCGCTAGTCTCAAAGATAGTAAAAAAAAAAGAGTTGGGTAAACACGGATTCCTAGATATACGAGATGTAGGATCAGGTGCTTAGGAGGAGTAAGGATCCCCCGTCGACTAGTCAACCCGCTGTGAGCCCAATGTTTTGATAACCGGATTAATGTCTTGTCAAAATCTGTGAATAAAGAACGATTTAACAATTGTTATGAAAAATGTCAGATTGCATTTCTCAACTGCAGGTTGTATATGCAATCTAGTATGTTATATATCGAGTGTAGAGTTTGCAAAATGCTGCATTTAAAGAGGATCAAGGCCGAGATTAAGTGATGTCGATTCTTTGGGAAGTGTATTTTTGATTTTTACATTGAAGAAGAATCGGGAAATTTAAAAGAAAGAATGGAGTTATCGTGCTTATTTATGAGCTACAGTGTTTTTAATCATGAGCTTTTGCACTTAAAATACTCAAGATTAAATTTTATTCATTTAAACTTTATTTGTCTGTTTGTGAAAACAACACATAAGGAATACAAACCAAATGATATATGAAAGAGATACATGATAATGTCTTCTTACAATACAGATAGGTGTATATAAAGGAAGTTTTAATACTTGTAATGGAAATAAATAATGACCTTTTTTCACTTAATATACGGAAAAATGCATTCTATCGAATTTCAGAGATTAAGGAATCACAATTGGAGTGATATCAATTTCTAAAAATTCACTTTCTATTCAAACTCTTGTCTTAACATTTAAAACTGAACTTTAAAAAGTGAAGAATTTTCATCAAAATTTTAAATCATTGGCCAAAAGACTGAATTTTTGCACAACAGTAAATTGACTTAGACTTGTTTACAGAATAAGTAGTGTGTTTGGAAACAATAACTAGACAAAGTTAATAAATTACAATTTTTAAACTAGCTACTTGTATCATACATTTTCATTGGTATTATACGAATAGGGTTATACACTTAGAAGGTATATTGGATGAAACAAACTGTAAAATCATTCATATTTAGAACTCTTTGATTATTCAATCCTTCCACCATAAAATATACTCCTTTTGAAAATCCGAATTGACAAAATAAATTCAACTGGACAGTGTTCAATTGTAGATGTGTAATATGTTTGCACCATTGGGATAAGTATTGAACCAATGAACACTTAATTATAACGTCCTGCACAGTTGTGCTCAAAAGCCCAGGCTCCAACTTCCTTAAGCTTGACTGTTGAAGACTTTTGAACAACGTCGTTGTAAATAACTTTCCTCGATTCGAAAACGCATAAGTTGAAAGACATAAACATTATACGCAAATAAGGAAAGTTAACGGTGAAGCTGAAATCTTTCTGTATTTCATAAAGTTGAATTGTTAGTTCGCTGTTAATATCTACGTATATATATTAACGACTCTGTGGTGTCATAGATATGAGTGACCCTGTAGTGTCTATAGTGTCTGTTATTTCTAGTTCACTGGGTGAGGATAATTACTAATTGTAGATAAAAGATCGTCGATATATCTGTATTTCTACCATATAAAAACCACAGCTAGAGATGGTGTCTACTAGTTGGTATTTAAAAGCTTTTGAATCAATTCAGCCGCATAAGAATATAAAAACAGGTTAGTTAACCAAGGGACACACTTCGTGTTCATGGGAATTCATACAGAATTTCGTTGTGTATGTTGTGCAATAGCGAATACGTGTCAGTCTCAAAAGTACCAAACCTTCAATTCTTATCTGTTGATTGGTTTGATAATATAAGTAAATAGGAGTCCTTGGTTGGTCAACTTCCAAGCAAAATTGTTTTTATCGGTTCCATAAACAACAACCAAATTCAAATGAATTATCTATTCCTAACAACCTCTGTGCAACAGGACTTGTCTTGAAATCTGATATTCGCATTTAAACCTTGTTCAGGGGTCTTGCATGCACAACTTTGATGACATCTGTCCTATTTGGAATGTTTACTGTGCTAAAAAAATCATTACTATTCTTTTGTACGGAATTTGTTTTGATAAGTAACCTTGCTCTTCAGCTCTAACATCTGATTTGGATAGATCATACGAATGATGAAAGGGGCGAGCTCTACCATGTGCCTTTTCTTCAAGGTTCCTGGCCCTTGTCTTCACAAAGTCTGCAATAAGCACATAATATACTCACAGTAATTTTGCAATTCTGGTTATTATACATGCTCATTTGATCATCATAATGCATAATTTCTTCTTTCTATTGAACTATCACCACAAGAAGCCCTACACAATGTCTTGCGTATATGTATGTACACATGGATTACTCATAGAGAAAATCATATTTGACGATTTTAGTTAAATCGCTTAACATTTAAGTGCAAGAATTAAGACATACAAGGATCATATCAACACCATTATGAAGAGAAGGACGGAAACGTGCATACATAAATAAATGCTTACAGGGTATACAAATATGCATAGGTACCTAGGATATAAATTGGTGAAGATTCCAATATGGTAAACGCAATCATACCCCTCCGCCTAAATCATACATAGAAAGTCAAGTGTATGGCAACACGGACCTCTGACAAAAGCGAAGACAGGATCAGGTGCAATTAAAAAGTAAGCATACGTTGCCAACCGGTATTGCCCGCATTGAGTCCTTAGTCGAATTAAAGTAAACAGAATTACCCGTTGTGAAATCGTTAAATCTAATGGGAAAATGATAGTCTAACAAATGGCACGAAACAAATCAGTGGACATATGACTTAGTGATAATTTCTAATCGCAAACAAGGTCATTACAGCGAACGTAGAAGTTGCAAAATGGTGACTTTAAACGAGATTCGTTATAACTCTGCAACATCAACTGCTTTGTTTTTATTTCGCTTCGCTTTAAAAAGTCCTCATACGCATACATGTAGCATGCTCTTGTGTATCGAATCAACCGGGAGATATACACACCATAAGCAGGTGATAGTGCTACATAGAAAAGGAAATTTGACGATTCCAAAGTTAAAGTCACGCATATCATATGATGTAGTTGTCAGTCTGTCTTAATAGTCAATATTACGTAAACTATTCAAATATGAAGCAGATATGTCAGATTCTGTGGTTTTCTTTATCTGAAGGTCGTCGGGATATATCAAATGAAGATAGTTATGAAAAGTATGATTTTTAATAGATAAGACATCATTTGTATATTTATATAAGGTTGAAAGACACGGCAAGTTTGTTTTCTTTAACAAGTAACGGTTTTTGAACAAATTCTGCTTCGTACGAATATAAAATAAGTCTGCCAATAAGGGGGCACAATTAGTGCCCATATGAATACTAACAGATTGTTGAAAGACATAGTATGCAAAGTCTACATAAATAGTAACTACAAGAAACCTAAGAAGGCTCTTGATATCTATTTCAGAGTACTTGTGTGGTTAATCACAGTGGTTTCTAACAAAATATATTTGTTGTTTCCCAACGTATGCAGCAATATTCCATTATCACTTGCATATGGTGTGTATGCATATAAATGATATACGGTACCAATTTTGATGCACCAGATGCGCATTTCGACAAATTATGTCTCTTCAGTGATGCTCAAACCGTAATATTGGAAATTCGAAACACGAAAGTGAACTTTATAAAAGTGAACAATGTAGTGCCAAAGACTGGAGCCAAATACTTCGAAGGGAAGAGAGAGGCGAGGGAGATAATCCTTATTTTGATATGAATTTCTAAATCTACCTTTGCAATTAAATACATATCCGTAGTTCAAGCTACTAACATAGTACACAGCAACTGGGCTATGGAGACGCTCGGGGACTAGCAGTTCACCTTATTCGATGTACAAGAAGTTATTCTGCATATGATACATTTTTGAGTCGAGGCAAGCTACTTACAAACAAGTTGATGTTGCAAGGGCTTCACAGTCACGTTTTAAAGAAAGAAACCCAGCAATTTCGCAAATTATAATGGTCGTTATATGACGATTTAGTTTCGCCAATTATGGTCTGCAATTGTTGGGTCAAATTGGCTGTCTGATGTGTTTCATAGCAATAGTTAAGCCTTTTTTCATACACTGATTTGGATGCGGATCACTCCGCTTACCTGATAAAGACAATGAGCTCACGGTGGATGTGATCGGTCAACAGGGGATTGTTACCCCTCTTAGGCACCTGATCCCACCTCTGGTGTGTCCAGGGGTCCGTATTTGCCCAACTCATGTTTTTGTATTATATTTGGACTTAGGAGATTGATCACTGTTCGTTATATTTGCCTTTACACTGTTCCTTACTGAATATCATACACAAAAACAGAAAAAAAAACCTTTTATACACCTGTCGTAGAGTATGGTATTTATATTTTAAATTCGTTCATAGGCCTTGTGTACATTTTGTATGAAATATGTCCTATTTGGAATGTTAACTGCCATGGAAAAGTTCATACTCTTCTGATCACTAAATTTGTTTTGATAAGTAACCTTGTTCTTTGGCTCTAACGTCTGATTTGGATAGATCATGCGGAGAATGAAAAGGACGAGCTTCTCTATGCGCCTTTTCTTCAGATTCCCTGTCCCTTGTTTTCACAGAATCTGCAATTACATAACATACTCACAGTAATTTTGCAAACTTGGTCATCATGCATGTGATCAGAATAATATATAATTACTTCTTTGCGTTGATAAAAAAGTCCACAAAATTAATCATGACATATTCATAAAGAAAATTATATTTGATCTAAAGAATTCATGTGATAATTAATTAATTAACATATACAGCACGAAATAATGACAACTAAGTACTGAAATTCTTGCCACCCCAGCCCGTTTAGATCCTAGTGATTAATTTAAGGTTGAGTGTTATAAATTGTATGTTTTTGTGCTTTAATATTAAATATTCCATGCAATTGCATCGAAAACGATCCATACTCCTTATAAAAAGTATCTAAACCTCTGACATGAGCGAGCTGGTGGTAATGATTGCCTCAGTGCGTTAGAAGGCGGGCCTTAGGAACATGAATGAGACGCTGTCCTTTTTAGGGGAAGTCTTCGTGGCCTAAGGTGGTCCTAACGCGCTGGTTTGACGGTCTTGCTAGGCGGTGGGTGCCGTAAGGTCGCAACATTCGACCCCGGGCTTGGGGTGAAAATATAAGTACCGTTGTTGTGATTATTGTATTTCGTGCTGGTGTATGATTAATTTATTAATTGAATTATCAAGTGTATCGTTCTAGATCTAGGTATTCATTTAATGTTGAGGTTTTATATTGTATATATAATATATATATAATATATAGTATATATATATATAATATATTATAGTATATGCTATATATATATGTATCTATATATATGATATATATATATGTGTGTGTGGTGTGTGTGTGTGTGTGTGTGTGTGTGGTGTGTGTGTGTGTGTGTGTGTGTAGTGTGTGGTGAATATACAGAAGCACTGAAATGACGCAACGACACGAACCGAACAAGATGGTCGAATTTTCGGGAGGCAAAATACCGCGCCGCCTTCTCAGGAAAACACGAACAGAGTTACATAATGATGTAAATATTTGTTCCGATATGTTTCAGGTGACTTTTGTTACTACTTCGCCATTTTATATTTTGGCAAGCCCAATAACCCATTACCAATGTGATCTATAGGTGTGAATAACGGTTTTAGATGTAGAATTAGAGTATATTTTTTTCGCGCTTGTTTTTTTATATTTATAATTGTTCCCGAGGTGGACTTTCCCTTCCCACACGAGTAAATAATGAAGGATTATGTTTTCTCGAAATTTTATTCACTGATTAGTGGCGTAAAAATCGGGAGCTTTGATAAAACTTACATTTTATCAAATACCTTTATTGAAATTTAAAACAAAACTAATTAGACTGGCAGAAAAGATTATACCCCGAAATGGTTTACACTTAAAGTGTAAACTAAAAAAACTCAAAGACTGTCCGCCAGAAATATATATCAAATTGAAGAATTTAGAACCAAACCAATATAAAAAGTTTTGGCTTTGCACCGGTAACGCTATCATAGGAAATATGCCAGCAGAACAATTGCAATTTCTTAATGCCAGTGTTCACTGAAAAACGTTTTTCATTTGGTTTAATATTTGCATTTTGTTTTCCCTTTGTGGACTACTACATACAGACCACATTTGTCGTCGGGGATCTGGAAATTACTTACGGCTATTCCCTTCGCTAGAAATAGTATTGCTGTGTGTCGTGATGAGTCTTAACCACCTTATATAAATAATGGTTTCACATAAAATAAACGGTTTCAACTGTTGTTTTAGGGTATTTGTTTATTATTTAAAGCTACGTCCAGGCCAGGTAGTTTCCCTTTCGTGGGGTCCCAAACAACAAGTTGGATAAGGGTCTAGAGATTTGGTGGATGAAATTTTAGCATGTGGGCGAAAAGGATAAATAACGCTCAAAAGATTATATGGTATGGGAGTTACAAAAAAAAAAAATCTTCGATGTGTACAAATTAACCACTGGTGCGGTAAAGAAAAAACAATATAATGATCCAAAAGTTGTGAGTTTGACTATATAAATTCATTGATTCTGAAACTGTCAATTATACGGCGCTTTTCGATGACGTAACCATGCAACTGATGCGTATTGTACGTCAACTTTGCAAACGTGCATATACGTACGTAACAATGCAGGCTAATTGAACGTTACCAACGGTCAATAGGAATGTAGGTGGGAAAGCCTTTTTAATTTGTCCTCCATATTTATTGTTTTATAAAGGCTAAAAGCAATCAGAAAACGATTTTTGATTTTTCAAAGCTTGCAACTGTACATAAATCATTGTCCAATAGTAACAGCTTTTTCCTTGTGCATAACATTGTGAAGTCAGTTTTTTGAAGAAGTAAATGGATTACCCTATGCAGTAGGGATTTATTTTACCTAAACAGAAAAGAGTCTAAATAGCCCTTGTGGAATGTTAGCATTCCAACATTTAGCTCGCATTCATATTTTTTATTTTGGTATAAACAATGCAATTTTCACCTATAAGATATATTTTTTTTAGTAGTGAATTCAAAAATCTTTTAAATGGGATCGGGAGTTGGCAAAAACTACAAAAGTCAAAAAATTGCGATTGATCTTCAAACTATTGAATAAAATAAATTTTAATTAAAAATTTCGGTATATAGAGCATTTGACGTTATCGAATTGTTTGGCGTCGATAGGTTTGGGCACTATGTAGGTTTTGCCATGCACTAGGTGTAGTTTGCAAAAGCGGTCGATACATTGCATTCATAGAATTTTCAAAGTGTGATTTATGGAGGTATGGGAATGGAATTGGTAGATATGGCAGTCCATAACATAGAGGAACGGTGGATATGGCAAATATAATTAATGACGTTAGCAGCAGTGTGAGAATCGAAAAATCCTCACATGGCTGTCTCACCATGGGTAAAGTCCGGTCTCCACACTGGTGGGAAAGTGAGAAATTGCTGCATATATGGATAGGTGACGATGGCGAAAAACACAAACGTCATCCCAATGAATCATAAAGAAGTTGTGGGAGTTTCGCTGCTTGACTTTAGTGAATCCAATGGATATAAAAGTATTCTGAAAGCAGATGTTAGGATACTCTGGGGGTGTCGTATTTTCAGTTCAATTATGAACTATATATATTAAATCGACATATAGAATGGCAATCAAATTGGACTATTTAAGAAAATAAGAATATCATTTTAAAAATTTAATCGGGATATAATAACGGGTTGGTCACGTGATCAAATTCCATAAAACCGAAGGTTTTTAATGGAAAATATGATCACGAAACCAACCCGTTATTTATATCCCCGATGAATAAGTTTAGACATGATACCTTAATTACTTGATATTTACATTTTTGATCGATAATCATTGCTGCATTGTGTTAGCAAACATGGTTTCCATACATTTCAGCATTGTTGAAAGGCCACATAACGCTTTCCGTTCGAAAATGAACGAAAAACAGAACAAAGTTCCATGAAAATGAAGAGCTGTTTTATTTATTAGGACGCTAAAAAGCAAGTATATAAAGAAAAGACATATATTATTCCTTCAAAAGTAATTATGCTTATGTCTAATTTTGGCAAAAAACTGAATAAGATTTGAAATTTCTGGCCGGAAACGTTTTGGGATGCGCGCCAACATTAACACTAACAGTTGTGATGCGGTGTAATTTTGAAAGTTGGCAGACAGTTGTTGAAATGATTTTTGAGAAGATATTTTCGGTCGAGCATTACGGACGGGAGTTGAAACAGCAGACAGAGGTGGGGGAACATGAAAGGAGCAGGGCGGCAGTAGTCCAGGTGTAGGCAAAATAATTCACAGGCAGGGACAGGAGGACGCAGATGAATGGCTCCTTCAAGGAAAAGACTGACCATAGGCCTAGCAGAACCGAAGGGTAAGGTGACGGTCCTGGAATTGTGAATTGTTGAGCAAACATGAGCTCACTTAACGCTTCTGTTGACTCGATAGATTTTTCTTATAGGTTTTTCAAGAAACGCCTCGTTTCGGATGCCCCGACATAAAGGTGATCTGGCGTGAATGGGAAACCGGTATCACTGCATGGCTGTGAATGGTCGTGGCACGCAAAGGCAGTGCGGTGTGTAGGTTTTGATAATACAATTGAGGGACTTTACAAAATTATCGGACAATAAATCCAGAGTAGGAACCTTTCGCTAAGAAGCCGTGTA
>CAJDSM010005783.1:69-11972 GCA_903981925.1 Ostrea lurida | reverse complement strand
AGCCTTCGGCTCAGGTGAGCTAAAAAGACGACTACAAAATGTTATAAGATTATAGAGTTGGTTGAAGTGTTTGTTATTACAATATTATTTATCAAAGAGTCCATAAATTCCAAAATCTTCACTGTTCTGTTTTTAAATTGTGGTTGTAATTCGTCCAAGCAGATTGTTTCTGTTGATTCTGTTTTCCATGGTCTGTAAGTGTAAGGTTTTTCAGCTGGAATTATTCAAAATTTCGGTGTAATTGTGGATTCTAATCGGCATTCTGCTGGGGGATACCATTTTTGGGGTTTTTCAGCCATTCTCTGGGGTTGTAATACCATATGCATGTGAATTTTCATGTGCCGTTTCACATCGTTTTTGTGGGAGTATGATTTTTGGCTAATAGAAACATAATATGTCTTGTTTCCTAGGGATCGTGCTGGTTTTTCATGTGGCCCATCAAACTCTTTGAAGTTTTTGTCACACTTATTGCAGTTAAAATTTTCTGTGTCCTTCTCTTCTGGGGATTTCCTCTTTGTGTACTGAGTATTTAATTTTAGGCATATTTCTGATCGAGTCCTTGCGGGTGGATTGTTTTGAAGTTGTGGATAAAATGGTCCGAATCTAAGATTTATATTATAAGTTTTACTTTGGATACAGACTGAGACCCTATTGAATACCACATGGTATCCACTTTTTAACTTTGTATTACATTTATATTAGGCCTAATAAAGTTTCCTAAAAATCAGAGCAATACTTATAGTTTCAAAGGAGTTATGCGGAGAAGGTTACAGCAAATATCTAAGTTCAAAGGGGCATAACTCCCACACAAATTAGGGGATCAAAATTTCCTGGTAATATGCACAACTACAAAAGCTGCCCTTGCTACATCAAGTTTCTTAAAATCGAATTTCAATTAGTAGTTTCAAAGGAGTTGTGCTGACAAGGTTATTTATGAGGATGTACAGCAAATTTCTAAGTTCAAAGGGACATAAATCCCACATAAAGTTGCGTGCACAATAAAATTAGGTTATTTGTATGATATTACGTGCACAAGTCATAATTTTTTATTTTATTTTTTTTTTAAATTGTAGCATATCACTTTTCACCGTTGGAAGGGGGGGGGGGGCAGTCCTAAGAAAAATTGTCACCTGAATTTGCTGACAACCAATTGATACAGAAACCTACAAAAAAATCTTAATTTAACTTATTGATTCAAGGTGTACAGTATTGTTATCGTTTGTCCGAAATTACAGTTTATGCAAATCAAACCGCAGGCTTCTGAATTTCTATCAATAAGCCCACAGGGGCTCGTCACGAAATATTGACCCTCCTTATTCTATGTGTATGCTAAATACTAAATAGACTGATACAGTGATAAAATAGACAGTGTCAAGTAATAACCGGACAAAAAGTTCGTGACGAGCCCCTAGCTGTGATAAGCCTTTCAAAAAATGAGTAGTAACTTAGTGCAGTGATACCTTATTTAACCCAGGCATGTAGAAGAATATCGGTGTCCTAAAAAGATCATTTGTAAAATGGCCGCCCGTGGAACATCCTACTTCCTTGACAAATTCTGGAATTGAACAAACCGAAAGTTGATCAATGAACCTCTAAATATGGTTTCATGCCAGGTTACTCAATCAACAAACTGCAATCCTTGCTACCAAGGTAGTGATGTGACAGCTAGGCATAGAATTATAAAACAAAACTACAATGCATTAGGCCTATGCACTGAGGCAAAAACGCAATATTAATGCTAAAAATAGCCTTGGATGTTTACTTTCGTTTTTACTCACGAAGGTGACACGCTCGTACGCTGTTATCTTAACACGGATGTTTTCTTGTCAAGTCAACTTCGTAAAACAGTTTCTCTTGGCCATTAATGGGGTATTTTGAGAGAAGTGATGAATATTGTAGTAAGTACATGCCTTTAATACCAGTCCAATCCACAGCCACTGTAATGTTCAGGGTAATCTCACTGAGACCAAATATTAGCCTCGTCGAATCTCACTGAGTTTATGTTCAGGGTTTTGATCTGAGCAAACTGATCTAGGCCTATATCTAATGTTAATTAATAGGGCTGAAATGATATGTCTCCTTCAGGATACGATTGCATATTCACTGAATCGGATATTGCAATACTTTCAACGTTTTCTTATGTGTCCATTGCTTCATTATTTACAATAAATCTTCTACAGTAACTTAACACATTGAGAAAGAAGTAAATAAATAACCAACTTTATTTCTGTTATATTTATTATGGAAGATACAAGTTTCTGTATTGGCAACTTTATCCATGGTTGGTACTGCTGCTAAATAAGTTAGAATATTCTAACTGTGTCTCATGCAGTCCCCAGCTCCTCAAACCCTCATGTTGCTTACTGAAGGAATTGATGCAACTGAACTGTAGTTTTTCTCTCTAATGTACATGTATAATCAGCTATTGTAGCGATGGATAAACGAGAAAGATGTTTTCAAACGTTTCGATGCTTTAAGTTTTTCTAGGGTTACATACAGAAGTGATGTTAAAGTAATTCCTCCTATAATTGTAATTATCATTGCTTGCTGCTGTAATGTAAAGGAATGAAGCTAATTTTGACCTATAGTTATACATAATTGTAACGTGTACGGTCACCCCTCAGGTGCTGAAACACTCGCCGTTGCTTAACTTGCGTGAATCCAGACAGTCCTGAACTCTCACATCGCCAGAAAACTAACTCCAAGCGAGGCAGTATAAGTTGCCTTTATACTGTCCGCTACAACTTCCTCTCCTCGGGGAAGCTTCGTCCCGAAGCTTGGCATGGGTCTCTCTGAATGTTTGGCGCACCTGTTCAGACACGGACCCGCCGTTCCCGGACGAAACATCCACCGTCGTCCCGGACGAAACCACGTCGTACCAGAGCTCCCGAAGAGACTCTACCTGACACAGGTCTCCTGTTCAAACACCCGAGTCACTATGCTGCACAATTTGTAACGTGTAGCGGTCATCCATCCAGGTGCTGACCACGCTCTCCATTGCTCAACTTGCGTGATCAAGACAGGACATCTACACCACATCGCCAGAAAAGCTAGCTCCCTAGCGAGGCAGTATAAGTTGCCTTTATACTGGTCCGCTACACTATAATCTAACTTGGTGCAGTTACCCTTTATAAATCCGTGAAGCGGATTATATTAAGCGTAAACTGCACAAGTTAATTATATCATATAACCTAGGTCAAAATTACTTCATTTCTTATAATTTAATTCAGACAATTTGAATTTAAAACATATGTGATAATAACTTGCAAGATAATAAGAATTTGCATAAGGCGGACGAATTTTGTCGCAGTAAACAAAGTAGAATAACAACGTCAAATGCATTGTGACATCATTCTTGGACGTCACAAAGAGCAAGTTAGATTATACAAAAATAATTGGATGTTGCTCAATTTTTGTTTCAGCCAATCAAATTGCTTGTACAAGTAAATTGAATTATTTATAAATAAAACACTTTCGAATCCATTTACCTGAGCAGTGACAGATTACAGAAACGACATTTAATACTCTTTGGGTTTTCGAGACTTTCAATAGTCTCAGATTTTTTCGTTATCAACATTTGAAAAATGGTGACATAGTATTTTTTGCTGTTGAAATGACGGGAGATTTCTAACTTTTAGCGGATCGAGGGACGGGGGAGATTTTATCTCCCGTGTGGGAGAATCACATTATGCATTATGCATTGATAGCAGAGCCCTCGCTGCTGAAAAGGCCAGGGTGCCTATATAAGTCAATATTTGTGGCAGCCAGTCTTCTCAAGGCTGATTTGTTCCATTTTTAAATCCTTACATTAGACCACAGGGCTCGTCACGAACCTTTTTTTTGTTCATCATTTAAGATACCGTATATTCTATATATTACAAGGGGGGAATCCGGGTTCCCAAAAATCGCTACCTCGACATTTTTGAGTCGTCTCGTTAAAATATTTTACGAACGTTAATTGTACAATCCAGGTATGAATCAATCGGGTAAAGATCATATTTGGTAAAATACTCATATTTGTTTGCACGGGCAACATATAAGAAGAAATAATGCATTTTCTATCGTTTTTTGAACCAGGAACTTTTCCCTCAATCAACCACCTGGAAGACGCCGTTCTCATTGGTAAGGTTTCATTCTCTTCAAGTTAACTCGTGTATAGTTTAGGCGGGTATTTAATAAAGAAGAAAAACATGTTGGAAATTGACAAAGAAGGCACGTGGGTTTCGTGCAAGTAATTAAGATTTAATATTGTATTTAAGTAACTTAAATACATAGTCAACAAATGTTTATAACAATGTTGCATATATCCCGTGAAACATTACTGGCACACGATGTACGAGTTAACGTGTCGAAAATGGAATTGACACAAATCAGAATGACGTATTCCATTTCGGGTGTTGAGGAAAAGTTCCTGTGATTCAAAAACGAAAGAAAATGCATTATTTTTCATATATATTGCCGAGGCAAACAAATATTTAGGTTTTTTACCAAACTATGGTCTTTCCCCGATCGATTAAGACTTGGATTGCAATATTTTTAACGTCGTAGAGTGATAATATATGAAACGAATGAAATGTGAGGTAGCAATTTTTGGGAGTTCGGATCCCCTTTGTGTATTATAGAATAGAGAGGGTCAATTCGTGACGACCCCTGTGATTAGACGCCAAATTAAGTAAACAATAATCAGTAACGTACACTTTACTTTCAGAGTTGTTCTGATTGATAAATGACAATGCATTATGAAGAGCGTTCAAGGGGATACACACCAGTGGAATTGTCGGCAGTGAATGTCAGGGTTGGAGGAGAAACCAAGAAAGGTGATGGTCTAGTTTGGAGGAAAGACAGCCCCAGGGACGGGCTCCCCCGATACAATGCTCATCGCTGCCATGGACTTTGGAACTCGTATTCAGATTCGCCTTTAAGAATCCTCTCGACTCGCCAAAATGATATTTACGATCAAATCCTGGCACAAGAGGCGTTAAACAGCTGCTTGCTTCGGACAAGGCCCCTCGTGTGTTGCTTGTTGAGGAGCTAATGGAGAATTCAAGTCATTTTGGTTATGAGGCAGAAAAGAATACATGGAAATTTCAAGTGAAGGTCAAAAATGGAGGAATGGCAGTTTCTTCACGATGTTCAAAAATGATTTTGCACAATAAGGAAGTAGGTACAGAAACATGTAGTCATATTTTGAAGCATTTTTGATAAAGAAATTTTTGTACGTATTACGTATTTTTCAATACAGTTTTTCTTACAGAACTTAGTAGCGAGACAACACTAAAGATTCTCGAGGGATGAAATGCCGAAGCGACATACTCATTTTCACACATACTTTGTATTAGATTACATTGAAAGAAAAATTTCTAGAATGGGTGAAGAAAGGAATTTAGAGACTGCATATCAGTGGAAGCATGCGATGGGTGGGTCTTACGCGGTGCGCATGCCAAATGTGGGGAAGGAGCCTGGCCAAACAGTTCATGAGAGAGGCTGCAAGAGGATGTAGAGTTTAATGTGATGCAGAATGAGGAGCTGTGGTGTTACAGAACTACTGAGACAATAGGATCTACAGTGGTTTTAGTTTGAAACTATGATGAATATGCCAACGGGTTTGTGTGTTTTTCTATCCACCAGGAGCCTTGCGCGGGGATAGAAACACAGGCGAACGAGTTATGGAGATATCACTCATCTAGCACCACAAACCAATGGGAGAGTTCTTTTTAATCAAACATATTTGTTCGATTTGACCGAGAGGACAGCGCCAGTGATATGGAGAAATAGGAAGTATTCAAAATATTCTTTAATATCTCGGTATTTGTTTACCGTGAGGCCGATGAATTACGATACGGTACACGGGTTAAACATGTACGGCTGACGAGCTACAAGGTGTGTGCGGAATAGTGCTGTTGTTGGGGAAAAGTGTGACGTGCAGGGTTAAACTGAAGAAATAAAGAGGTATCCAGTCGTGGCAGAGAGATAATAAAATGAGTGTGCAGGAAGATGGAGAGATAAGAGTCAGGTGTTTAAGGACATACTAATAGGAAGAGGTGGCGGTTCAAAAGTATTAGTGCATCCAGTTGATGACGTATACGATAGCATGTTGTGTTCTTCGAACGCGGGTTGCGAGTGGAATGAGTATCTGTAATAAATCACTGATAGAATTTGTAATTTCCCTGTAATGAGGTGTGGAGGGAGCTAGGTTATAGTGAATAAGGGTTTATGTGGAGGTAGTATGCTCGGCCTGTGTGTATGTGGATACGAACATCATATCGCGGAAGGTATATTCATGTATGGGATGAGGTCAGCACGGGTTTGGAAATCGTTTGTCTGGCCACCAGAGATCGGCTAGATGTCGTGGATAAGGAGCGACGTATAAGAGGCTGAAGAGGTTGGACATCATCAGAGATGACTGGAGTTGATATCGATAGAGATAGAGGAGAGGTATAAATAGTGACAACGGATCTTGGTTCTTTGTTTGTAATGTGCTAAAGCGGTCGGATTCATAGACGACTCGTTATTCACGAGAGCAGTGGGGCGTCTAGTTTGGAGGGGTCGATCGACGCAAGTTGCAATGGATGAACGAAGGATGCAATGAGTGTGGGGGTCAGGAAGCACTAGAGCAGGGAAAGATGAGAGGTACTCGGGGACCGATGAGAGCGTATACACAATAGGTGGAAGATTCAGATAGAGGCTCGTGTATGCTGATGCACGACGCGACGCGTCGAGATATTATATCGTGAAGGGTATATGTAGTATGGCACACCGCGGGGGGTTTTCTGGATACACGATAGGAAGCTGTGTGTTCAGTCAGTCATGGGAAAAGGTATACCCTGATCCCCTTATCCAAAAAATTCCTTAAATAGAAGTATCCACATGTAGGTGCCGACGTTCCATCAATGGGACGCGAACCCATGTATAGAATGTAAGCGGATATGAGAGAGGACGCGGCGAGACATTTATCGCTGTGACTTACGGCGCGGAGTGCACGAGTCGATCATAAGCGGCTCAGGGAATACATACATGTGGATAGAAGAACGAATATCACATAAGTGATAGTAACTGGGAATAAGAGGGTAAATATGGTGATAATCCTAGCAATCTTAATTGCGCTTGATAATAAGGGGTCCAATATTAAGATGCCTATGCCTCCTCGGCTTTTTGTTGCACCGAAGCCTTGCAGAATATTGTACATACATGTGACTTCTTGTTTAATTTAAGTTACCACCCCGTGGTTTGGGAAGAGGGGGGGGGTACTGGTTATACTGTGTTTTTACCTTTCGTCCGTAGATCCGTCCGAAAAAATATTTTCGTCACACTTTCACTGAAACTGCATATCAAGAAGCCCACTTGATATTTAGTGTATGACCTTACATCTAGGGGTGTGCTTACGAATTCCAGACGCCCAATTTCCCTGGTTCACCGACTTAGGTTTAAAATTTTTGAGTTTTCCTTGAATGTAAAATAAAACTTCCTGTTCAGACGACTTCTTTAAAAATTCTTCTGAGCTTTTTAATGCTGAAATTAAAATATTTTTTGTCACACTTTCACTTGAAATGCATAAGCTGGATCCACCAGCCTGAAGTTTAGGCACGCGGATGAGAGTGCGGGGCGAGCTGTGAAAGGAACCGGCGGCGTGAGTGATGGTGTATTGCAATGGAGGGCATTGGATGGAAAGCTCGTGTGGTCGCGAGTTGTTGGACGGAGATAGGGTTCACTCAGATTCTGGGATGTTAGGGCTGATGGAGACTTTATGGATCCAAGGAATTCATACGCAGTAGACATTCAGGGTCTAGTGACCGGAGGCATGTGCGCGTGGCGACGTTGAGTTTCGGATACCTGATCTGTACGTAGGGGGTTGGATGAAGGATGAGGAAGGGGAGGAGACGAGAGGTCTGTGTGTTAGATGAGAGGGTGCACGTGTGTGATGAAGTCGATGTTATAAATAAATTAGCTATAATAAGTTAGTTTGTGGTGCCACGTGAGCTGTAGGCAACGTTTTCTTCTTGGTCGAAGACTGAGCATGAGTATTCGAAGACAACTAAAAGTGGGTATTGACGATTGTTGGTGTGATGTGTAACTCGGTGCATCGTAGGGTGGTACCGCCCCAGTACGCGCAGCGGACTTTTGATTTAGCCTGAAATTCAAACTTTTGAGGTGTGTCTAATACTCTGGTGAATCCTGTATCAAAGCAGAGGGCGATGCTTATGTAATAATTTTATATTGGACGGGTCTTAAAGAACTGTGGAAATAATATTTTAGGTCACGGTAACTGTGGTTTTCTCTGTGGAGACTTGCCATGTCATAAGCTCGATGAGTTGGATGTTGGTGGTGTGGTGAGATTGATATGTGAGTCTTCGGCATGGAGTCTTTAGAGGAAGTGACCCTTAGGATGGAGTGGTCACACGGGTCGTGGATAGGGGCAAGATGGCTCTTGTAACTGGGAAGTTGAAGTTCAGGATATGTTGTGCGAGCATGATCGGAAATGTGGATGAGCTGTTCTCCTATCGTTTCAAACGTGAGTGCGCGACCTCGTGTAGACCTAGATTGGGAAGTATGGATATGGTGTTATGTGTGCTGGAGTTTTGAGAGATGTGTAGCTTGGTGCCTAAAGGGAGAGGCGTTTGGATTAAGGAGTTGGAGTAGGCTCGTTGACGGTGGATGAGTTGGACCGAGGAGAATCCAGATGGCTGAGAAGGGCGGATGTGATTATAGGAGTTGAAGTTCGAGATTAGACCAAGCATCTCTGATATTTTGGTACTATTCACTTCATCTAGGGGTCCCATGGCCACACATTTACTGAATTTTCAGACCTTTTGCATGTTAATTTCCTATTAACTGACGTAGTCAATATTTTTGNCCAATTTCCTATTAACTGACGTAGTCAATATGTTTGGAGTATTGCTGCGAAATTATTGAGTCTTTATGTGAAATAGATATTTCGTTGCACCTTTCTTTGCTACTGCACATCACAGCCACTTGATATCAACCTTACCATAGGATGAACAAATTCTCTAGGAAGCAACTTTATTTACCTTAGAGCAGGGGTATTCTCAGTGAGCAGGAGCTCATAGACTCCTTGTTTAAGCATTGGGTTGAAGTTAATAAATGGATATCATTCACCCTTAGGAGTATATATTCTATGGGTGAGTAAAGCTTCAAATACTCCTTATGATCATGCAATCGATTGTTTTTATGCCCCCGGAATCTTCGATTTGGGGGGCATATAGTTTTTGATCTGCCCGTCACGATTGTCCATTTGTCTGTCTGTCTTCAGGAAAAACTTGAATATTGGCCATAACTTTTGAATGACAAGTAATATGAATTTCATATGTGTATTCCTTATGACAAGCTCTTTCTACTGGTACCAAAATGTTTGACCTTCTGACCTTGACCTACTTATCAAAAACTTCAACATTGGCCATGACTTTTGAATGTTTCAGTGATAGGACTTTCATATTACACATGAGTGTGTATTTCTTATGACAAGCCCTTTCTACTGGTATCAAAATTTTTGATCTCCTGACTTCTATTTCAAGGAAATACAATGCTAAATATAACAACAACAACAACAACACCAAAACCATGACTGAATAAGCCAGTCGGATTACTTGTTGAACGACTGTTTATTCTTGCATTGGAAATAATACAGTAAAATAACCTCTATCTCGAAGTCCAAGGCCTTTGACGAAAAACTTCAGAATATCCGGGGGTTGTGAGTATCCAAATTCGATTTTGCCTGTATATTCTGTCTGGTTTGCGGTTTTGCCTTGTCTCTTGGAGCACTTGTGCCTTGCTTTATCTCTTGGGTCACACTTGTCCCTTGGGCACCCATTGTCCTCTCCTTTTCCACGTTTTAATGTCTATTTCAAGTCACTAATTCCTGAATAGATTGGCATATCATAATCAATTTTTATATAAGGTGGTTAATCAGCAAATCAAAGCAAAATCCTGATATCGCTTTGATACCATTCTCAGGTTTGTTTGTATGAGTAGTCTGTATGCCCACTTTACTGTGGTCACACTTTTTGATCTCCTGACTCTATTTCAAGGAAATACATGCTATAAAACAACAACAACAACACCAAAACCATGACTGATAAGCCAGTTCGGATATTGTGAACGACTGTTTATTCTTGCATTGGAAATAATACAGTAAATCCTCTATCTCGAAGTCCAAGGGACTTTGAAAAAACTTCAAGATATCCGGGTTGAATATCCATTCGATCTTCAACATTTTTTTTTTTTGGACGGAAGATATTAATTGAATGACATCTGCGTGTTTGGGCGAATGCGCGGTAAAAGGTACAGTGATTACCTATAACGTTAACGATTATCGCAACCCGGGTCTACCTGGAAAAGGTGAGCATGGACTACTGGTCGACAATTACAGGATTAGAAATTTACTATAATAAACTCGCAAATACTAGTTGAATATCTAATTTGCGAGTTAAGAATTTGGAAACTCGCAAAAAAATTACCAGTTGTTATCAGTTGCTTGTCTATACTTTGTGTCATTACTTGCATCGAATAGGAAATTTAAGCCAACATGGTTGTCGTCTGAAATTAAGAATTTCTGTTAAAATTTTAGTCTTAAATTGCGAGAAGTCTTTGGAAATTGCGAGTACATTTTAAAAGTACTAGCATTAAGTAATGATTAGTTGTACAAAATTGGAGTTTCTATCCTGATCAATTATACATTAGTTTCTACAGCCGCGGTGAATATGTGACTTGAGTAGGCCAGGTAGATAAGGCACCCGGGAAAAATTTCTGACTGCACTCGAGAAGCCAGGTGACAGATAGGGCAATTAGAACCTTTGAAAATTATTCGACCTAAGCAGGGTATTCGAGAGTAAAGGTTCGAGATATCAGGAGTTTTTAAAATCATTTATATATGGGAAAACGGCCCGGGACCGGTCGACAGCTTAGAATACAAAGCAAACATGCGAACCCCAGGGTATCCACCAAGGTGTGGGATCAGGTGGCCTAGGGGGAGTATAGCATCTCCGTTGACTGGTCACACACCCAGATGTATACACGTATATGAATTAAATTAGACATAATTGAAGATAATTCATCTATTAGCGTGTCAACTATAGTTTTTTCTAGTTAATACATAAATGATGTGGGTTATACACTAGTATCACTTATTGAATGTGATATATACATGTCATTTCAAGAACAAGGTATCGATATCGCAAAAGGCCAGTGTACTTGACAATCTATGTATTACGAAACTAGTAGTTAGCACTAAATAACAAGGGCGAGGAGAGAGAGAGAGCTAATCATAACGGTTAAGCATTGAGTGGGCAAATGGAATTGACACAATGCGTGCCAATGTCAGCTGAGTTCAATGATAATGGAGGAGGGATAATCTCCTTAAATAGTCCTTTAGAAAACTGTGTGTTTGTTTAATTTTTTCAGGCTAGGCATCAAAGGGGGAATTTAGCGCTCGGCAGATTGGGAATCCAGAAGCTGCTATTCCATTTACAGTCAAAGAGATAAAATGTTGAGATTCAGAAAAGATTTAAATCAAGTCTGCACGACTGTTTCTAAGCTCCTTCTCCTCACCGGGACGAAGTACATGAATTGTTGACTTGGGGAGGTGATGCCTAATAATTAAAGGAAATAAAGGATAGTAACATTTTTAGTCTTGCTCTCTGTACAGTGGTATTAAATGATAAATAATGATTGATTTTTTATACGCCCACATAAAAGCAGGCGTATTAATGCTATAGACCGAAGCTATGTCATCCGCCTCTACTTTGTCTTCGAGAGCGTCCTCCTAACCTTGGGGGATTTTGTGAAAACTTGGTTTAACGAAAGTCACAATGTGGATGATGTGTAAATATTTGGCACGGGGGGGTGCTGTTCGATGTTTTTTGAAAAGGAGTTAGGCGAGGGCATTTGAG
>CAJDSM010005778.1:5053-17234 GCA_903981925.1 Ostrea lurida | reverse complement strand
GGGGTTAGGGTTTTAGGGTTTAGGTTTAGGGTTTGGTTAGGGTTAGGGTTAGGTTAGGGTTTAGGGTTTTTAGGTTTAGGGTTAGGGTTAGGGTTAGGGTTTAGGGTTAGGGTTAGGGTTACGGGTTAGGGTTAGGGTTTAGGGTTAGGGTTAGGGTTAGGGTTAGGGTTAGGTTAGGGTTAAGGGTTTGGGTAGCGGTAGGGTTAGGGTTAGGGTTAGGGTTAGGTTAAGGTTAGGGTTAGGGTTTAGGGTTAGGGTTTAGGGTTAGGTTAGGGTTAGGGGTAGGGTTAAGGGTAGGGTTAGGGTTATGGTAGGGTTAGGTTAGGGTTAGGGTTAGGGTTAAGGGTTAGGGTTTAGATTGAATGGCCGTGTAGGCTATAACCCTAACCCTAACCCTAACCCTAATTAGCACCACTTGTGGTTTGGGCTAGGGTTATGGTTTGGAAGGTAGCCATTTAGTTCTCCTACTCAGGGTTAACCTTTTTAGGGGGGGTAGGAAAAATTCCTTTGGGGTGGGGGTAGGGCTAGATGAGATCTACTTGCTCCCCAAAGGTCGGGATCCTATCCCTCCTAGTAAAGGCTGGGGAGCACTTAAGAAAATAACCCTAACTTTTACCAAACCCTAGTCCCTTGCGAAAAGGGGTTAGAAAAGATCCTTTGGGGATACTGCGTTAGCTCCTAACCCCCTCTAACCCCGGGGGTAGTCAGCCCCTAGCCCCTCAGAAAATAGGGGCTGAATTGGACCGTCCAGTCCGAAGCTAGTAAGGGTATAGCTCACTTACCCCATATTGACTGCTCGGAATGAGATAAAGTCAAATGGTGGGGAAAGTTAAGTCAAAATTTTTATTCTTTGATTTTTCTCGGGTTTTTTTCGTTGGTCTGATGGGGAATGGAGAAAAACCGTGTGTCCTAAAAGATGGACCGGTTACCTCAACTTGGGGGGTCGGGAGGGACTTGAAGGTAGCACTATAGTTACAAAATCGTCTTTTCTACGAAGATTTCAATCTAAGTTTCCAACTCTAACCCTAGGTGTGAGCAATTTATTTAGGTTTTGGCTGACTGGGGGGTTAGAAAGATGTGTCCTTACTCTATCGGACTGCAAAGGCCCAACCCACATATCGATTCTATTTTAGGATATATGACTGGTTACAAATAGTATGATACTAGTCCCATGTTGTCAGGGTTAGTTCCAAACCAGATTTTTGTTGTTTTGGCCCCTTTGGGATAGGTGGTTAGGCCCTATATTTGGACCAAAAAGGGTTCAAGGTGATAGTAGTTGACCACCTGAAATAAACTTATGAAGGGTCAACATTTGTTGATTTTACTCAAGGTCAGTGTCCTTGACCATATATGGCTTAACTTGGCATCCAGCCCCAAATGGGACCCATGGAACAACAGAGGGGGTCATACAAACATTTTGGGCCCAAGCACTTTACTCTAGCTGAAAAGGCTTTAGCTCAGTGAGAATTCAAAGTTGAAGAGTAGTCCCTGGAGTCCCTCCTTAGCAGAAGGTTAAGTTTGACCCTTTTCTTTGACTTAGGCCCCTAATTTTTACAGACCTTAGAGTACTGGTTCATATCTAGTGTTCCTATAAATTGCATTAAGATATCTTTAAAAACAGAAAAGATACAGTCTTTCAAATGTGATCGATTTTCGTCATTTTTTCATTTGGGTGACTCCACCTCAAAGTCACTTTAAGCATTACTTTTGCAAACTGAAGTATGCCCTTCTGGAACCTATCAGGGAATACCTTGAGCCCCATCTTACCCGAATTTGAGCTCCCTAGACATATCAATAATTCTAATACTGACCGTCCAAAAAGTGGGAAATTTTCAAAAATTCGACTTACACCTCCAATTTCCTTAACCCTAACCCTTTAAGGGTCTATTGGAACAAAGATTGGGCTCAAAAAGACATCAAAAGGAATAAAACATTGATCTTTTTAAAGAAAATGCCAACATCTTCATGAAGTAGCCGATTAGTCCCACAGGACCTATAATTTTCTCTTTATTCTCTCTTTCTTTTCTATACTGATCTGTAATATGTAATATCTTATGTAATATCTTAAAAAGATATCAAAGAAAGCAACTGTGGAAAGGAAACTTTAAAACAGTAATGCGTATTCTCCAATTGTCAATATTATAAAAATATATTTTATCAATCGCTTTCAAACAGTTTTTGATTTTTTCTTTTATGTTCGGGTTCGCTCTACTCAAACCAGCATACATAATTCATAAAATAAACACAAACACATCTATTAGGATATGAAGCGCAGTTTAATTAATCAGTTCAGTCTACACACATTCAGAAACAATTCTCAGTTCCGTTTGTCTTCATTTCTACAAAATAAAAAAAATATCAATGATAAATCAAAATACAAGTAAAGCATGGGCGGGTGTGTATAGGCAACGCCTATTGTCCAATCCTTTTAGGTATTATACATGATAAAATATTGTTGAAATAAAAAAAAATACACTTCAAATCTGTTGATTTTACTTTCAGTCAAGGTCATTGTCTTTTACCATGGTCTTTTGGTCATAAAATTAAATGCGAAAACAAATATGCGACAGATTTCGAACTCCATTTTCGATTCTCGTATCTTTACGAATTAAGGTGCAATGTTTGGGGGTTAGATTGGTGTGTCCTTACTCTATCGGACTGCAAAGGCCCAACCCACATATCGATTCTATTTTGGGAAATATGACTGGTTACAAATAGTATGAAACTAGTCCCATGGTGTCAGGGTTAGTTCCAAACCACATTATTCATGATTTGCTGTGGTTATTCAGTTTGATTAGGAATCAATATAACACAATAAGTATTTGTTAAAGAAAATAGACCTTATCGACACACTTTCGATCAAATTAAATGCGAAAATCAATACGCGATAGGTTTTGCACAAAGTTTTTGGTTGTCGAATCTTTACGAATGAAGTCGCAATGTTTTTTTGTGGAAAAGTTGTCTTCCTTTATGGTACTGATGTCATATTAAAAGAAAAACCATGCTCATCTTTCTTCATTTCAGCTGTGCTCATGTGTAACAGGATGTTGAAAGAATTTTCTAAGTGTCACCTGCAATAGATATTCTGCCTGTTTTGAAATAAAACATGATTTGTTGTGGTTATTCAGGTTGATTATCAATCAAAATAACACAATACGCTTTTTTAAAAGAAAATAGTCCTTATCGACACCCTTTCGATAAAATGAAATGCGAAAATCAATACGCGATAGGTTTTGCACAAAGTTTTTGGTTGTCGAATCTTTACGAATGAAGTCGCAATGTTTTCTTGCGGAGAAGTTGTGTTCCTTTATGGTACTGATGTCATTTTTAAAGAAAAACGATACTCGTATCTCTTAATTTTAGCTGTGCTCATGTGTAACAGGATGTTGAGAGAATTTTATAAGTGTCACCTGCAATAGATATTCTGTCTGTTTTAAAATAAAACATGATTTGTTGTGGTTATTCAAGTTGATTGTGAATCAATATAACACAATAAGTATTTGTTAGAGAAAATAGATCTTATCGACACACTTTCGATAAAATTAAATGCGAAAATCAATACGCGATAGGTTTCGCATTCCAATTTTGGTTCTCATAACTCCATGAATTATGTCGCAATGTTCATTAGTGGAAAAGTTGTGTTCCTTTATGGTACTGATGTCATACTATAGGAAAAACCATGCTCATCTCTCTTAATTTCAGTTGTGCTCATGTGTAACAGGGTGTTGAGTATATTTTCTAAGTGTCAACTGCGATAGATATTCTGCCTGTTTTGAAATAAAACATGATTTGTTGTGGCAATTCAGTTTGATAATGAATCAAAATAACACAATACGCTTTTTTAAAAAGAAAATAATCCTTATCGACACGCTTTTGATAAATTTAAATGCGAAAATCAATACGCGATGGGTTTTGCACTAAGTTTTTGGTTGTTGAATCTTTACGAATGAAGTCGCAATGTTTTTTTGTGGAAAAGTTGTGTTCCTTTATGGTACTGATGTCATATTTAAAGAAAAACCATACTCATATCTCTTCATTTCAGCTGTGTTCAAGTGTAACAGGATGTTTGGAAAGTCTTATGTGTCACTTAAAATACATATTCTGTTTGTTTTGAAATAAAACGTATATTCTGTTGGATATACTTCAGTGTTGATTTTGAATCAATATAACACAATAAGCATTTTTTAAAGAAAATAGACCTTATCACACACTTTCGATAAAATTAAATGCGAAAATCAATACGCGATAGGTTTCGATTCCCTTTTTGTCTCGTATCTTTACGAATTAAGTCGCAATGTTTTTTGTGGAAAAATTGTGTTCCTTGATGAATCGATTTACTATTTAAAGAAAATCCATGCTCATCTCTCTTCATTTCAGCTGTGCTCATGTGTAACAGGATGTTTAAAAAAATTTATGTGTCACCTGCAATACATATTCTGTCTGTTTCGAAATGCCAAACGCTGGAAGATTGCGCATTCCTTTTTTGGGTTTCTCTCGGGTGATTGCGCGTGTGACGAATGAGTAGTGTGCAGTCTAATGCAGTCCGAATTTTTTTTGTGGTGAAAATTGTTCTTCCCTTTGTATGGACTGAGCATATATTTAGAAAGAAAAAAAATCCCCAGGCATCATCCTTTCTGCATTTTCAGCTTCTGCTCATGCTGTAAATCAGGATTGTTGTTGAAAATATCTTCAGTGTTACCTGCCGAATAGACATTGTCTTGTTGGTTGAATTTAAAATCATCGATTGCTGTTTATTATTCAAACGTTTGATTAGTGAATCTTAACTTTATACCTAGTGTTAAACACACAATAATGCGCAACATTTTTTTAAAAAGAAAAATAAATCCTTATCGTATCTACACATTGTCCGATCAAATTAATCTATCCGCTGGAAAATCCAATACTACCCAGCCGCCGATAATGGCGTATTTCTAGCCCTCGTTCTATACAACGTCGCATTATGCCAGTTTTGTTTTCCTTACCATAATGCCACCGACTCAGTGGTTTTCCCTTTATGCTATTCAGTTTACGACTTGTCCATAGCATATTTATAGTCGCAATTTTCCTTGGGAAAGAGTTGTTCTCCTTTATGTGTATTTGATTCATAGTTAAAAGAACAAACCATGCTCACTTTCTTCATTTTCAGACTGCTCATGTGGAAAACAGGATGTTGTGAAAATTTTCACAAATGTCACCTGCAAGTACATCTTTTGTCTGTTTTGAAATAAAACATGAATTTGTTTGTGATTATTCGGAATTATGAATCAATTAACACAATAAGCATTTTATAAGACAATAGACCTTCATCGACACACCTTTCGATCACTAAATTAAATGCCGAATGCAATACTCGACCCGTATTCGTGACTTTTGGCTACTTTTTGGGACTGATTTTATATCTCTTCGGAAACTACTGTATCATCGAGACTTGCTTGATACGTATGGAACTTTTGAACTAAGAATTACCAATCCGTAACTATTTAAGGTACTTTCGGATACTTACTTGTGCTACTGGCGGACTAAGATTTACTGTCCCGGAACTGAAGTTTTACTGGGGACAATTGGACTAATGGTCAATCTTTTCAGTTCGCTTCAAAAATTGTTTTTAATGATTTAGATGTTTCTAGGCGTTTTGGTGCATTCTGAGTCGATTGAGATACAGTAGAAAAGATTAAGTTAAAAAAAATAGATTAGTTTTTTTTTCATAAGGGGACACACTTCTTTTCTATCAGTATCATTCGGCGCGGAATCCATTTTTTTCTCGTATCCTTTACGAATTAAGTCGCAATGTTTTTTTGTGGAAAAGTTGTGTTCCTTTATGGTACTGATGTCAATAATAGAAAAACCATGCTCATCTTTCTTCATTTCAGCTGTGCTCATGTGTAACAGGATGTGAAAAAATTTTCTAAGTGTCACCTGCAATACATTTGTCTGTTTTTAAAAACATGATTTGTTGTGGTATTCGGGTTGATTATGAATCAATATAACACAATAACATTTTTAAAAGAAAATAACCTTATCGACAACCTTCGATCAAATTAAATGCGAAAATCAATACGCGATAGTTTCGCATTGCCTTTTTGGTTCTCGTATCTTTACGAATTAAATCGCAATGTTTTTTGTGGAAAAGTTGTTTCCTTTATGGTACTGATGTCATATTAAAAGAAAAACCATGCTCTATCTTCTATGCTGTGCTCATGTGTAACAATGTTGAAAAATTTTCAGTGTACCTGCAATACATTTGTCTGTTTTGAATAATAAAACATGATTTGTTGTGTATTTCGGTTGATTATGAATCAATATAAAAAATATACATTTTAAAGAAAATAGACCCTATCGACACACTTTCGATCAAATTAAATGCAAAATCAATACGCGAAGGTTTCGCATTGCCTTTTTGTTTCTCTATCTTTACGAATTAAGTCGCAATGTTTTTTTGTGGAAAAGTTGTTTCCTTTATGGTACTGATGTCATATTAAAAGAAAACCATGCTCTCTTCTTCATTTCAGCTGTGCTCATGTGTACAGGAGTGTGAAAAATAGTATCTCTCAATATTTGTCTGTTTTGAAATAATAAATTATTTTTTGTGATTTATTTCGGTTGATATATCAATATAACACAATAAGCATTTTTTAAAAAAATAGACCTTATCGACACATTCATCAATTAAATGCGAAAATCAATACCGAGAAAGGTTTCGCATGTCTTTTTTTCTCGTATCTTTACGAATTAAGTCGCAATTTTTTTTGTGAAAAGTGTTTCTTTCCTTTATTGGTATATATATAAAAGAAAAACCATGCTCATCTTTTCTCTATTTCAGCTGTGCTCATGTGTAACAGATGTTGTGAAAATTTTCCAAGTGTCACTCTGCATATCACATTTTGTCTGTTTTGAAATAAAACATGATTTGTTGTATTATTTCGGTTGATTATGAATCAATATAACACAATAAGCATTATAAAAAATAACCTTATCACAACTTCATCAAATTAAATGCGAAAATCAATACGCAAAAGGTTTCGCATTTCCTTTGGTTCTCGTATCTTTACGAATTAAGTCATGTTTTTTTTTGGAAAAGTTGTGCTCTTTATTTACTGATGTCATATTAAAAGAAAAACCATGTCCATCTTTCTTCATTCAGCTGTGCTCATGTAACAGATGTTGTGAAAATTTTTTAAGTGTTACCTGCAATACACATTTTGTCTGTTTTGAAATAAAACATGATTTGTTGTGTTATTCGGTTGATTATGAACAATATAACAACAATAAGCATTTTTTTAAAGAAAATAGACCTTATCGAACACTTTCGATCAAATAAATGCGAAAATCAATACGCGAAATGGTTCGCATGCCTTTTGTCTCGTATCTTTACGAATAAGGTTAGAAGCCTACTCACAAAATAATTGTTTATCTCCAGTTTTTTACAATTAATTTTTAACTATCCATATATAAGAGTCAAATATAACACAAAAATTGCAAAATTTATCATTTATCTTTCTGAGATAACATCTGTCGAGAGACAGAGGTACCCAGCCCCTATACAAATCTGAAGCAAGATGTTAGTGTAAACGTGATAGATATTTTTGATCTAATACTAGCTAAAAATCACATTTTACTTAAATAATTTACTTAATACAAATTACATTTGGACTTTTAATGAATTCACATGACTATGATGTTTGCACACGTGAATAAAGCCATTTTTTTCACAGTTTTTGGCCAAATTTAAAACAAAAAAATGCAAAGATCATTTTCACATTTACCCATTGTAAAATATGAAACTGTTTAGTATGATTTTTTTCCCTCTATTTTCATAAAAATGCTTCTTAGGAGATATAATTAAACACAAAAAATACCATAATAATCATTTCATTCTTACCGAGTTAGGAATCAGATCACCCCCACCCCAGATTTTAAAAGACCTTTTGTACGTAACTCACTTGTATTTGATATACATTAAAATTATATGACATAATCATTTGAATCTGAACAGTAAATCAAGAGATAAAAGGTTAAAACATTCATTCAAGACATATTTTACAATCATGAACAGTTACATATTAACAAAAAAAATTGCTTGATTCAGCAAGAAATGGCACAGAGTTCTAACTACTACCGTATATGTTTAATACAATGTTTTTATTTTGCCCAAATGTAATAATCTTTGTAGCTTTACCAGCACATAGCAACTCCATATACGAATGCAGTCTGTTTGTCGCAATTAACCAGCTCGTAATTTTTCTGCCAACATCGCCAACTCCACAATCACCCTACATTTTGAGCCTCAAAGTTACAAGCGTACATTCATTGGATTGACTGACAGTGCCAACTCTGGGCATCACCCTACTAAAATGAACAATAAACATGATGTCATTGTACACAAGATATTTTTAAAACCTCACACTAAAATTGAAAATGTTTAACATAAATTTTCAATTGACTGAAACTAATGACAGCAGGTAATATTTTATGAGAAATATATTCTACATTCATTGACTTGACAATATTTGGAAAACATAATTTAGTTAATAGATAGTGTCCTCGATATTCGATAATGAATTTTGGTATTAGGTTCAGCTCAATTTCAGTATGTACACAGATCGACGAACAGATCTGAATCAATGCATATCATCAGACATATATATATATAGAATGTATACTTTGATTGATTGATTATTTCTTGTTTTACGTCCCACTCGAGAATATTTTCCTCCTATGAAGAAGACACATTACCGTGAAGGTCTACAAATTAAGGCCTATGCTCGACACTCAGGCATATGAAGCAGGGAAGGGTTTCTTTTCGTTCCAACCACCTGCTATTTACACGGGACCCGGTTTTTTCCGGTCTCTATCTGAACTGACCGCCCCATTCGTAGGTCTTCTCTAGACACCAAGGGATGTTAGGGGACCCTATTCTGACCCCCATGGGTGCTGATATACATAAGGAATACTTAGCAGAGATGAATAAGAAAGCTAAAGTGCTCTTCAGTTTACAAACCCTTTGGAACAGACTCGACTAATAATAACTAATGTGGTCACCACAACAACCTGACTATGGCGTTCATATGATGAAAATTGATAAGTAAATTATTAGATAGAATGTATATATTTTGTCAATGAATCTGTAACATGATCAAACAATGCTACTTTTGATTTATTAAAAAATGGACCCACAAAACTCCACTGTTAAAAACAAATATAAAAATCTCACACTCTGCAATTACAGTTGGATAGACTAATACATTATACCTGTGGTACACATGTACCACAAAGCGACTAATTACCTACACACAACCTGATGGTTGCACCCCTTGTTGTACTATCTGTTAGTTTCACTGGAGCGGAAAAATATCACCCAGGAATTTTCACACATTAGGTTTAATTGCATATCATGACTTCAGGGATAACTTTTACTGATTTTAGGATTCATTTCTTACAGGAGTCCAAGACGCGTTCGCCGGGACTCGTATATCAGCATCCTTGGCGTCACAAATTAATCATGTCACCATCAACCATGATTAATAAAAAAATAATTCTATAGTTTTTAAATAAATGGGAACTTTCATTCGTTCGACGCAATAAATGACTGAAAATGTAAGCTGGTATTTGCAAAAACAGTAAACAGATGAGCTCGGTGAAAATACTTCATAATTGACTTTACCGAATACGAATGATTCTATGTCATATTGCAGAGGTGAAAACATTCTATACCCAATCTTTGCTGTCCGCTGGCCTCTTTTTAAACGCATTTATTTGCTTCAGTCGCTGATTTTTTGACCAAATTTCCTTCATGTCTTCATACCGACGTTGTTTGTTGTGCTTCGCAATACTTCAACGTTATTTCTCTCGCAATGTAAAGTTCACCAATTAACGTTAGAATCCGGTTTCCGTTTGGCGCGAGTAGCCCCCAACTTAAGTCGCGATTTTTTTTGTGGAAAAGTTGTCTTCTTTATGGTACTGATGTCATATTAAAAGAAAAAAACCATGCTCATCTATCTTCATTTCAGCTGTCTCATGTGTAACAGGATGTTGAGAAAATTTTCAAGTGTTACCTGCAATACACATTTTGTCTGTTTTAAAAAAACATGATTGTTGTGTATTATTCGGTTGATTATGAATCAATATAACACAATAAGCATTTTTTTAAAGAAAATAGACCTTATCGACACACTTTCGAAATAAATTAAAGCGAAAATCAATACGCGAAAGGTTTCGCATTCCTTTTTGGTTCTCGTATCTTTACGAATTAAGTCGCAATTTTTTTGTGGAAAAGTTGTCTTCCTTTATTGTACTGATGTCATATTAAAAGAAAAACCATGCTCATCTTTCTCATTTCAGCTGTGCTCATGTGTAACAGGATGTTGAGAAAATTTTCTAGTTCACCTGCAATACACATTTTGTCTGTTTTGAAATAAAACATGATTTTTGTGGTTATCTCGGTTGATTATGAATCAATATAACACAATAAGCATTTTTTTAAAGAAAATAGACCTTATCGACACACTTTCGATCAAATTAAATGCGAAAAAACAATTACGCAGTTTCGCATTGCCTTTTTTTTCTATCTTTACGAATTTAGTCGCATTTTTTTGATAAAGTTGTGTTCTTTATGGTACTGATGTCATATTAAAGAAAAAACCATGCTTTATCTTCTTATTTCATACTGTGCTCATGTGTAACAGGATGTTGAAAAATTTTCTAAGTGTCACCTGCAATACATATTTTGTCTGTTTTGAAATAAAACATGATTTGTTGTGGTATTCAGGTTGATTATGAATCAATATAACACAATAAGCATTTTTTAAAAAGAAAAAATAGACCTTATCGACACCCTTTCGATAAATTAAATGCGAAAATCAATACGCGATATTGTTTTGCACTTTTTGGTTTCGTATCTTTACGAAATGAAGTCGCAATGTTTTTTGTGGAAAGTTGTGTTCCTTATATGGTACTGATGTCATTTATTAAAGAAAAACTGCTCATCTTCTATATTTCTAGCTGTGCTCATGTGTAACAGGATGTTGAGAAAATTTTTCAAGTGTTCACCTGCAATACATATCTGTCTGTTTTGAAATAAAAACATGATTGTTTGGATATCAGTTGATTATGATAATATAAAACACAATAAGTATTTTTAAAGAAATAGAACTATACGACACCTTTCATAAATTAAATGCGAAAATCAATGCGACATAGGTTTCGCATTGCCTTTGGTTCTCGTATACTTTATGAATTAGTCGCAATTTTTTGTGGAAAAGTTGTTTCCTTTATGTACTGATGTCATTTACAAGAAAAAACCATGCTCATTTTCTTTATTTCAGCGTGTGCTCATGTGTAACATGTTGAGAATATTTTCTAAGTGTCACCTGCAAATATATTTGTCTGTTTTTGAAATAAAACATGATTTGTTGTGGATTCGGTTTGATATGAATTAAATAAACACAATTAGCATTTTTTTAAAGAAAATAGACCTTATCGACACACTTTTGATAAATTAAATCAAAATCAATACGCGATGGTTTTGCACTTTTTGGTTCGTATCTTTACGAATTAAGTCGCAATGTTTTTTTTGTGAAAAGTTGTGTTCCTTTATGGTACTGATGTCATATTAAAGAAAAAACCATGCTCATCTATCTCTTCATTTCAGCTGTGCTCATGTGTAACAGGATGTTGAGAAAATTTCTTAGTGTCACTGCTAATACATATTTGTCTTGTTTGAAAATAAAACATGATTTGTTGGTTATTCGGTTGATTATGAATCAATATAACACAATAAGCATTTTTTAAAGAAAATAGACCTTATCGACACACTTTCGATAAAATTAAATGCGAAAATCAATACGCGATAGTTTCGCATTCCCTTTTGGTTCTCGTATCTTTACGAATTAAGTCGCAATGTTTTTTGTGGAAAAGTTGTGTTCCTTGATGGTACATGATTTATATTAAGAAAAACCATGCTCATTCTTCTTCATTTTCAGCTGTGCTCATGTGTAACAGGATGTTTAAAAATTTTGTGTCACCTGCAATACATATCTGTCTGTTTTGAAATAAAAACATGATTGTTGTGGTTATTCGGTTGATTATGAATCAATATAACACAATAAAGCATTTTTTAAAGAAAATAGACTTTTACGACACCACTTTCGATAAAATTAAATGCGAAAATTAATAACAAAAATAT
>CAJDSM010005766.1:0-13055 GCA_903981925.1 Ostrea lurida | reverse complement strand
CCAAGATCCAACCCGATTTCATTATCTTGTACAAAATTGTCCAAACCAATAATTCCTGACAATAGCCATAGGTCCATTATCTGTGATCTAACAACTACCACAAGTATTCATAAAAAATCCCTGCAAGTCCGTTTAGACGAGGAGTGGCGGAAACGCACAATGATGCATCAGGATAATTGGTCGAAAAATGCCTAAGTCCAAAACGTATCTTGTACAAACATTGTCCAACAACCAAAAATTCGACAAAATATGCACATTCCATTATAATATTCTAACAACTCACACAAAGTTTCATAAAAATCCTGCACAAGTGTATTAGAGAGTCTCGGACAGACGCACTGATGCATAGGTAATATTGGTGAAATATAGCCCTAATCCAAACGTTCAATATCTTGTAACAAAATGGTCCAGAAACAAAATTCCTGACTTATGCCACATTTCCATTATATATTTTCTAAACTCCACCAGTTTCATAAAAAAATCCTGCAAAGCCGTTATGAGAGTTCGCGGACAAACGCACTGATGACCATTTAAGGTATTTGGAGTGAAAAATTGCCCACAGTCCAACGTTCATATCTCTGTTACAAAAATTGTCCAAATAAAACTTCACTTGACAAATGCACAATCTGCCATGTATTATTCTAACAGTCCACAAGTTTTCAAAAATCCTTTGGCAACGTCGTTTAGGAGCAGAGGTGCCGAACAAACGCAACTAGAGACATAGGTGATTTAGGTTAAAATGCCTAAGTCCAACGCTCATATTCTTGTTACAAAAATTGGTCGCAAAAGAAATTCCTACGAATATGAACATCTCGCAGTTATGTTTCTAACATCCGCAAAATCATTGAAAATTCTGGCAAGTCGTTTTAGGAGGAGTGCGCGACAACCGCAATGATGATAGCTATTTTGAATGAAAAAATGCACTAATTCCAAAACGCTCATATCTTGTACAAAAATTGTCAAAAATAAAATCCTGACAATATGCACATCTCCATTAGGTATATCTAACACTCCCACAAGTTTCTAAAAATCCCTGCAAGCCGTTAATAGGAAGGACGTCGGGACAACACACTGACAATGCTAAGGTATCATTTAGGTGAAAAATAACTAAAGTCCAAAACCGCTCATATACTAATAGTACAAAAAATGTCCAAAATAAAAGTCCTGAACCATAATGGCACATCCTCCATTATGCTATTCTAACACTCCACAAAGTTCATTGAATCCTGCGAAGTCGATTATGGAGGAGTTGGGACAACAAACATATTTGGAACAGGACAGACGGAAGGGTGAAACCTATTACCCCCCCAAACTTCGTTTGCGGGGGGTATAATGATACTGCCGTACACAAAAGAATAATCCAAGTCTAGGGGCCATAACTCCTGTAATAAAATTTTAACAGCCTTCCCCTTTCCACATCTACATGTCATGATCTTATTAATTGTACCAAGTTTTATTGAAATCTTCCAAAGGATGCAAGAGGAGATGATACTGTCTTGCACATAAAAAAAATTAACTCCAGGGGCTACAACTCTTGTAATAAATTTTGAACAGCCTTCCCCTTCCCACATACAAACCTTTATGTTGTGATCTTTAATTGTACCAGGTTTCAATGAAATCCTCCACAGGGTTTAAGAGGAGTTGTGAAGACAAAATATTGGAACAGACGGAAGGACAGACAGGTAACTAAACTTGAACTGACTGGATTACACTATGATGTACACATATCATAAATATAAAACAGAATAATTTCATCAATTTTATTCACAACTGCTGACATGAAATAATTCCATGAAAATGAAGCTCATGATGATTGCGAAATTTTGACGTACACAAGAATGAAATTATCAAATTCCATTTTAAATTCAGCATATTCCATGTAGGGTATATTTTAAACACATATATACATGTTACAGTATATATGTATATGTTACTGTCACACTCCATGCACATACATGTACTTAAATGACTTTAAGATAATATGCATTTAAAAATCTATTCTAAAATCCCACTTTTTTCTGGGCAGCATTTTATCTTCCAACATCCAATCCTACATTAGCCAATAGCATCTGATAAAACCAGCTGTATATATAAATAATGTACAGTTAATCTGTCTTCACTGACGTAAGGTACTCTTGGTGTATTGTATCACTCTCAGAAAATATCACCGTCATCAGGAGCATCCAGGTCCCGGTATTCAATGATTCCCCGGGGGTCTGATCGACGACTGAAATATAAAGACAATTACACTTAGCAAATACAGATTTACTCTTAAAGCACTTGCTTACTTTGAGAAACCATTCAAAGCTGACAGTAAATTTTATTTTGGATAAGAGAAATGATGTTATCAAAGAGAAGGGGAAAAGGAGCAATTTGAAAAGTTTCACCAACTGCCAATTTTTTTAATAAGTTATGGTAAAAGAGATGTAGTATTTCACAATAATGTATAACATGAAGTTAAGCTTATAGACAACTGATCCATACAAGAAAATTTCTTGACACTAGGAGATAGTATTACAAAACTAAGTAAATCTATCCCTGTTGGTTAAAAAAATATGAGTACAATAAAATCAAACTGTAGTTAACACTATAAAACATTCCACAATTGTAATTTAGTCGATGCTTGGGGAAGAAAATTGAGGATGCGTAATTCTTGAGCTATTTGACACAAGAACTTAAAATTAACAACAAATTTCTAAACTGACCCTATCATCTTGTTGACTAAGAAACTCAATATGCATTTATTACATACATTTTTCTAATTTATTTCTCTTGTTTGGTTTAGAACTCACAATGAAAGTTAGAAAGAGAATACAACAATAAATACTGATAATTTTATCATTTGGTCTTAGGTCTAAGCTCTTACTGAACACTAATACACCAAGATTTAAAAAAAACCAAACAATTGACAGCAACTCATTTACTAGACATGGCAACCTACACAAAGCACATTTATCTTTATTTAAGGATTTTTTTGTTTTGTTTTGTAGTACGGTAACTTCTTTCTCTTCATATTCATTCTAAGATTCCTACGGTAATATGGTAGAACATCAACTAAACTACAGTGAGAGCATATTTACATATAAATATTCAAAGTTACATACATACATATACACACAATACAATTGCAGATTCAGATTACAGACAAAGGGGCAAGATGAAAAGTTCAACGTCTGAACAAAAAACTAAATTTACACAGTTTTATCAAGACCCAACCCTCTCCATTAAACTTAATGCCATGTTAATCAAATTTATTTTCCAAGTGCAATTATCAATAACATTCGGTATACTTTTTTTAATTATTTGCAAAGAAAAGGGCATATGTTGTCTTTTCATCCACTAGGAAAATTTTATGTCTGAATTTTAGATTTTTAACTGACATCCTTCTTTTGATCTTGCTCCTATACTATATCACTTCAATGTAACTATTTCTCAATAAAAGCACCAAACTTTCAAATCTAAATAAAAACCTATCCATTGTAAATTGTGTGTATATATGTATCAAAATATATGGCAAGGTTTTTGTATTATTAGGAATTTTAAAAAAATAGAAAGGGTACAGAGTAATTTCTGCATAATCTACTTTGCTGAATATATAAGTCACCCTGTTTACATACCTCCCTATTGGAAACTAGAATTGTCCTAATGGACTAATACCCCCTTCTCAAGGCATATTGCATGGTGGAGAACTGTGCTTATTGCAGAATAAACATATCCTTTTGATATGACGAACTTGTTTTGTTTTTTTTAGAGCAATTGGTGTAAATTTTGCAATAGAACAGTGCTCAGAGTATCTAAGACACACTTAATATAACTTCTGACTACTATTTCATGCATAACTAGCCATTGAATGATACATCTCATCTTTTGTTAACAGAATCATAGCTACAGACAGATGGACAGACAGACAAATGTATTATACCCTAAAGTCAACTTATCCAGTAGTCACTTTCAGATAACAGATTGTTACAAAATAGGATCTGTAACTTCCTTGAATGTTAAAAAACATAAACAAAGTCTGAATGGTTTTAAAGATAACCTTTGTACAAATTGTGTCTATGGACAGACAAAGCGATTTCAAATACACCCCCCCCCCCCCTTAATTTGGTCTACAGAAGGTATAAAACAGCCTACACATTTCTATCCTTAATTTTACTATTTCTTGCAATTTCTTTTAAAATCCTAAACTTTCACCGAAGAGGAATATCAGCATAGGTACTATGATTTAGTAATATCTGGAGTAAAGTGAGGCATTCAAAACATTTTTGTAATATTATTATTATTGAAATAATAAAATACAAAAAGCTGTTTGTACAGTAAAACATGGTATTAGCAAAGCCCTGGGAATGTTCCGTCTTGCTGCATAATAGTTGTAAATTGTTAATATCCAATGAGCTATTGGTTTTTTGTTTTCCTTTGTTTAAAAAATCTTTGTGGAAAGTGAAAAATCACTTCATTATAATAAATAATTCATACTAAGCTTGTTTACCATTACCATGTTTGACTGTACATTGAATACTGTAGGAGGACTGTACAAAGAGTCAATAATAGTGTTCAGTAACTAACACACAAAGTACAAACAGGTGATAATGTTTGTTATTCAGTAGATACATAATATTAAAACTTCTTTTTTGGGAACATAACACACAAATCAGTACAAAAAACTAAAACAAGCCATTGTCATCTCTTTAGTCATTCAACCACTTTTAAATCTGTCTTTAAATTAATAATTTATCTTTGTCATTAAAACATGGGATTCTTCACATTTAATTAAACTATTATTACTAAGGGATGTCATTTGCTTCTCAGATTTTGTATTTCAATAAAAAGACAGATTTTTAAAAATCTGTTCTTTAAACTGTAGATTTTTTTGGGGTTTCTTTTCTTTTCTTTTTTTTTTTTTTTGGTGAACACCTTACTGACAAATCTGACAAACATGTGTATGACATTGTCTTTTGATCCAAGGTCAGAAGTGAATTCTACCAATGCTTTTAGACAAATTACTCAACTGTTGAGAATTCCGCTTCATAGACAGATTGGATCTGGAAATAAATGACCTAATTTAACAACTATCAGTAGCAAAATCACACTTCATTAACACACACGACTCTTGAATTAAAACACAAAACGTTAACTCTAGAATCAAAAACAAAGGAATCATTTTGACAATTCATAGTACCTGAAATGAATTTCTTCTATCCATTTTTCTTTTTTAAGGCATGTACAGTAAAAACTGCCTAATCTGACACCTGTGAAATCCATTATCCTGGGCATTCCGACCCTTATCTTTCTGAATTTATGACACTGTTTATTCCAACAATCATTTTGTTTCCCTGTGCATGTCAGATTAGACAGGTTCAACTGTACAGAACACAAAAAATCACCAAGAGAAGAGGCCCATGGGCCTTAAAGGTCACCTGAGTACCAAATACAAAAACCTTGCATGTGTATCATAAGTGTTGCATGTTGACAGTGCATTTCATTATCTGAGAACCGAATAGGTGTCAGTTTTGTAAGAGACAATGATGCTTTTCTTCCAGAATAAAATCATGGATAGGATAAATATTTCTAACTTCTTTCATCAGTGACTTGGTATCACTATGATTAAGCAAAAGAGCATGGCTGAGGGATAAAGATGGATATCGCCACAAAACAGTACCTCGGTATACCACAGTATTTGTTGCTAAATACCCATTTCAGGAAGACGTCAACACTGCTATGGCCATAAGCACTATGAACTAATAATATTTTGTGGCACTAAGCCTAAAAATTCTTAAACGGGACATAAACAAAATGGAAACAAATATATACTAACTTACAATCATGACAAATAAGCTTGCTTTAGCATCATGACACGCTATCAATCAACAACTGCTAAGGTCTCCAGACTACAAAGTTGTGGCTTTTTAACAAATATTTTAAAATCTTGTTTTGCTGAGGACTTTGGCCTTCGGTACTTGGCTTTCTTTTCAGGTCATCACACATCATTTGGTCATAAACAACCTCTGTACCAAGGACATGTGCATATGACCTTCAAATGTCTCTTTATAAGAAAGTAATGATATAAGTTACATTACAATGTGTTAAAATGGACGGTTCAACGCTGACATGACATGAAATCCTATACTGTGGAATCATTTTAATTTGTGGGGGCTAATGTTTGTGGGTAACCAAATTTTTGCTGGTTCGTGGGGATGTAATTTCATGGGTAATTGATAAATAATGCGAACGACATCATATTTATAAAGATTAAAAGGAAAATAAAACATGTTCATGGGGACGTAAATTCGTGGGTAAGAGTGACCCACGAAATCTATGAACATTGGTCCCCCACGAACAATGATGATTCCACAGTATTCTGCCTATAGTTCAACTAAATCTTGTTTTACTATGCACATGAATTATTAGCTAAATGTTCAGGAAAGAAAGGAAAAGATTTTCACTGAACTACCCAGCTAGGTTAGAAGGAATATACTGAAGGAATAGATTTAAAAGGAATATACATGTAGGGCTGATATTTGTATTTTCTAGGGATGGCAATTTTTAATCGGTTAACCGATTACTCGGTCGGAACGGTGGTAAGCGGTTGTAAAATCCGTAATCGGTTAATAAAAAAAAAAAACATTAAAAAATATGTGTATATTTGAATGTACATGTATCTTACCATGAATTTCCCAAGCCATTTCCTAAAGCTCCGAATAGTGACATGTTTGAGTTATCATGTATCTAATTAGTTAATTTGGAGACAAGTCCCCTGTATTGGTGGAGCAGGAAGAAACGTGCTAATTACTGTTTGAACGTCGCATCCCTACAGCATTGTTTCTTTAGTCGGATAGAAATGACAATAAGATTACTGTTGAGAAGTGTGAACTATTAGCTGTTTGTACCACTCGATTTATCATTGAACATGCCGCCCCTTCACCTATTCTTAGCTGATGTTGACGTAACTTTTTTTCTAGGATAAAAAATTTCAAATTACGATATATTAATTCTGAAAATGGTGAAAGTAAATAATAAACTTGTGAAATCTGGACTTTGGGATTTATTTCTCTTGAAGTCTTGAGCATGTTTAATCCTTTCTTCGTTTTCTCATAACTTATTGCATTTATTGTTCTAATTCAGCATAAGAAGAATGTTACTGGAGTGTTGCATTGTCTTCTTGTGTAATCAGAGAAAACTTGAGAAATTGAAGCCATCAACTATATCTCTAAAGGTATATATTTTGATACGATTAACCGACTAATCGGTCGGAACGTGCTGCGGTTAACCGATTGACAATTCTGTATTTGATTGCCATCCCTAGTATTTTCCTTCAAGTTTCAAAAGGAAGTCAGCAATTATGACCATGTATCATTCCCCCTTAATAAGATCCAATGTCAGAAGTGTGAATTCTAACAATGCCCTTAGACAAATTACTCAACTGTTCAGAATTCCGCTTCATAGCAACATTAGATCTGGAAATAAATGACCTAATTTAACAACTAATTAACAGTGGTATAATCACACTTCAACAGACATGAACTAGAATTTGTATAAGAGCTAATGTATCAACAGAATTTTTTTTACAGACAATTCTAATTACCTGAAATGACCCCTGTATCCTCCTGCCGACCTTCGATAATCGCCCCGGTAGTCATGGTTTCCGTATCCTGGCGACGGATAGTGGTGAGGGGCATTGCTACCAGATCCTGGAATTACAAATACATACTCTTTATCATTTTGTTGCTATCAGTCTTGATTTTCTTCTTTTATTTGTTACTCTTGACTTGTATGCCCTTATGGGCCCTAAATTGGTTTAATAAAATCTATTCCTACTCAAATTTCAAGCAACAAATGCAGAAAGCTCAAACAAATTATTTAAAACATAAAGTTGTAAAAGAGCCATATACTGTGGAATCATTTTAATTCGTGGGGGCCAATGTTCATGGGTAACCAAAATTTTGTTGGTTCGTGGGGATGTAATTTCGTGGGTCATCAATAATTAATGCGAACAGCATAATATTTATGAAGATTAAAAGGAAAACAAGGCAACGCAAGCGTAGGCATACCCTCGCAACACACGATTTTTAAACAATAGTCAATAGTGACCTTTGACCTTGAAAATCAATAGGGTTTACCCTCTCCATGGGCAACATTTGTGAAAGGTTTGATGATTCTCTGATGAATGCTGTGTCCTCTATCTTGTTCATAAAATATTGAGGCAGTCAATAGTGACTAATTATGACCTTGAAAATCAATAGAGAACATCCACTCTCCATGGGGAACACTGGTGGAAGGTTTGATGATTCTCTGATAAATGCTGTTTCTTCTATCTTATTCACAAGGATTTTCGGCAATAGTCAAGTGACCTTGACCTTTGACCTTGAAAATCAATAGGGTTCATCCTCTCTCCATGGTCAACATTTGTGGAAGGTTTGATGATTCTCTGATGAATAATGTGTCCTCTATCTTGTTCACAAGAATTTAAGTCAATAGTGACCTTGACTTTGAAAATCACTAGGGTTCATCCTCTCTCCAAGGTCAACATTTGTGTAAGGATTGAAAATTCTCTGATGAATTTGGGTGTTCTTCCTAACCTTGCTCTTCACAAAATTTTAGGATCAAATAGTGCCAGAAAGCTGAAGACACAATGACCCTATATGATCCTATAGACTTAAGATCAAATCTTATGAGGGCTTTCATCCTCTTCCATGGTCAACATTTGTGAAGGTTTGATGATTCTCTGATGAATGCTGTGTCCTCTTATCTTGTTCACAAGAATTTTAGTCAATTGTCCAGTGACCTTGACCTTTGACTTGAAAATCAATAGTTCATCCTCTCTTCATGGGCAACATTTGTGGAAGGTTTAATGATCTCTGATGAATGCCCTTGCTTCTATCTTATTCACAATGTTCCGGAACACACACGATGCTATATCCCTCCACACCTAGTTGCGAGGGGATAATAAAACATGTTCGTGGGGACGTAAATTCATGGGTAAGAGTGACCCACGACACATAAGGTCACCCATTCTCTCCACGAACAATGATGATTCCATGTAGTAAGTGAGTCTTGATAGCTCTCAAGTTAAACCCTGCTTTTGATTTCTTTCCATATATTGATAAACAAATCAACTCTAGTTCTCTTGATCATATGAATTTTTCTATCTAACAATGTAAAATCTAAGTCCTGTTGTACATAATCATTTAAAACAAAGACAAAGTCAAAGCTGGAGACCAACACCTTGAGGTTAAAATTACGGGCGAATCTCACGAGCGGATACCTAACGGTATTCAACAGGGTCTGGATCCAAAGTGTAAACTTAATAAAAACAGATCACCAACGCTGCATGAGAATGCTAGATAAATTTATTTGGTTGTATTACTGGGAATTATAAATTTTATCACCCTCATATGAATGAAACCGTTACATCCATTTAGTGTATTAGTTAATTCCAATTTTTGAAGTGCGGATTCTTAGACTTGAAAAAAGTTATTTAAAACTTTTGAATATTTTAAGGGGTTTCTGTGGACTTCTACCTTTCAAGAGTCAACCTCTGAACAAAAATAGTCACCCCACCCCCACTCACCCCAAAAATGTATAAAAATCCTCTTGAAATCGAAAATAGATCTATACTGTGTATTTCAATAGATCTGTAACAAAACATACTAATAATTGCTATTTATTTCCCATTATTTATTGAAATTTGACATAATAGATGAAATGAATCATTCATTCTTACTTTGGTCAACATTTTTAGTGATCGTTTTTTTTTTTAAATTCATAAACTTCAAGTGCCTTCATTTTTTAACCGAAGATTGTGTATTGGGTGAAATTTTCGTATCGCAATATATTTTCAAATGTACTGCGATATATATTTCAATATTTTCAAAATAGAATATCAACGATCTTTTCTCTTATTTCATTGATGTCTTCGGTGTTTAGAACAATCACAGAAATGTTTCAGCCATATTAAACGTAACATTTAATGTGAGGAACCTCCAGCTGAATGTAAATTCCTAGCCCAAGCATCTTTGCTGATATATCACAATGCGATATTTTTTAGTTAACAAATCCCAATATATCTGAATACCGGTATTATCACACAGCCCTGATCAAGAGTATCACTTAACAAATTTTGAACTTTCAATTTAGTCTTGTTGTCAACTGAAATATCTTGCATATGCTGAAATCATTTGAGAATTTGATTTGATATGTATGTGTACTAGGATACAAAGCAACAACACCATATATAGACCATTATTAAATTAAAATACAAATATTTGAAATAAAATAAAGTGGCAATGAATTCAGATGAAGTTATAATAGGAAAGAAATTGAGCAATACTGGATGCTACTAGTTGCTTTCACTATTTTAAATGGCACCTAACCCAAATCCCTCACCATAACTCCTCATGGGGGGAGCCATTGGCTGACTGTATCCCATCATTCCCTGCTGAGGAGGGGCCTGATAGCCAGCGCTAGGATTAGTAAACTGCTCCCTGGAAGGACCCTCTTTCTGTTTATTTTTAGGATGTTCTTGTAGTGCTGGACGTTTGGGATCCATCAAATAGTTATTGAAGAAAGAAACCTGCAATTAATATATTACCGTAAAAACTCATGTATTGTGCGCACTTTTTTTCAGAAATTCTTACCCAGAAAGTAGGGGGTGCGTACAATCACGTGACTAAAAAATTCATCCTTTTTCTGGTCTAAGTTCGAGTCACCAACGACCGTTTTCGATGTCTTTACTTTCATGTAAATATCACCAGAGCAGTCGTGTGCCATATACACAGTAATTACATACAAATGAACAGACATTGAGCAACTAATTCAAAATAATACTTTTAGAGTCAATTGCGTAGTATGTCACATTAATATAAAAACTGGTCGGCTCATCGAAACCTACAAAATTAGTATCCATAGAAGTTCTGCAGTAAAACTATAAAGGTCGGCGAGTACATTGTCGGCAAATATTCTTTGTCTCTTACATTGTAGTATTGAATCAGCGGTAGCTAAAAAAAATTCTGGTAGTATATTTACGAACAACTTCATGACAACTGAAATACTTACAGGTAGTATGAATTATTACCTCTTTGGATTTTCAAACCCAATTCATCGGCGGAGAAACTTTGTTTGGTGTGAACCAATTTGGTATTGCTACATGCTGGTATTACGACACACCGAATCCCGATGTTTTTAAAGCAATTCCACGTGCGAGTAATTTACCTGTTTCCCCTAGCTTGTCAAAACAAAAGCAAAAGGTGTAGAAATCTCTAATTTCTTTTGTATATTTCTAATCGCTTCTCAATTAGACCGGGTGAGGGGACTGAGTATTATTGAGATTTACTGCATTACACAAATATCACTTGCATTCAAAGTTATTAAACACATTTCACCAAGTTATTTTCAAAAGGGAAAAAAAAATCAAACGTGTGTTATCAATTTCAGGCTGCATGGCCTGAAAGATTTCTGTGTGCGCTCAAGCATCAACTGTGATTGACACTGCACGACTTTTGTGAATTATTGATCTTGAAAGAAATCTATAACGGGTTACACTGCCCCTTTTCTCTCTCTCTCTCTCTCTCTCTCTCTCCTCTCTCTCTCTCTCTCTCTCTCTCTCTCTCTCCCCTCTCTCTTCTCTCTCATTTTAAAAGATATATATAACGGGTTACACATGCCCCCTTCTCTCTCTCTCTCTCACACACATTTTTTTTTTTTAAATATAGAAGAAAACGTTCGGTGCACATGTCTACTACATGTATCATTTAGCGTTTGTGCTCTCTCTCTCATTTTTTTTTAAATATAGAAGAAACGTCGGTTGCACATGTCTACTACATGTATCATTTAGCGTTTGTGCTCTCTCCTCTCTCTCTCTCTCTCTCTCTCTCTCTCTCTCTCTCTCTCTCTCTCATACGTTTTCAATTTAGTAAATGTTATGACTTAAAATTAAATTATATCTTTAGTAGATCTTGTGAATGTTTTAAGTATATATACTCATTCATACTTGTTTAATGCAGCCGTTAAACGATATGATTTACTGATTGTTATCGATAGGTAGAGACGTTATAATTTATAGTAATTGTCAGAATACATTTTTTTTTTTAATGAAGACAAATTATATTAAGAACTTAGAACTAAATGAATAATTTTAAGACACGTGTGTGTACACACATACATATTTAAATAAATATATACATATACTATGCAATTAATACATACGTTTCTATGATTACCGTCATTGGCGTCATCGTAACAATGTTTCGGAATGCAGATATTCCAATCATCCTATGGAATTTTTATTTTAGTTTAAGAAATTTTTTACCCTCATTCTTCCATTTTTTTGATGCGCACAATACATAGGACTAAGGTTTTTCCAGATGTTTTTCCCCCAAAGTGGGGGGTGCGCAATATACATAAATGCGCACAATACACGGGACTATACGGTAATATATGTAAACTATACCAGTCATCAGTGCACCACTAGTTTCAGAAAAAGATATTCTATCAATGCAAAACTTGAATACTGCGAGTAACACTTACAGAGAATACCCAGTCACCCATATATTTTTATGCTGACGTAAGTCACTGAAGCTTAAACATTAAAATACTATGGTGAAAAAACATCCAAGGTAAGAATCAGGTATAGAGGTCATGAATGTAGGAAACACATCTCATGTTTATACACCCAAGTGCCAAATGGTATGCCTATCTCAAAGAACTGGTGGCCCAGATGAGAATCCATTTTTAAAAAAACCCTGTAATTTTGACCTTGAGGTCGAAGGTCATATAGAGATCATGAATGTATGTGAAAAATTGTCTCATAGTGATACATCCGTATGCCAAATATAGTATGCCTACCTCGAAGAATAAAAAAAGTTGTGGCCCAAATACAGATCTGCACAGGCAGACGGACAAAGCGATTCCTATATATACAACACCCCCACACCCCCCCCCCCCTCTGCCGAGGGTATAATTAATTTGATTTTTTCCTGAATAAATATAACACAACTCTATAAATGTCTGAGAAATTATGTCTGATGTCAAAAATAGTTAAGGAATGAAGCTAATTTTGA
>CAJDSM010005760.1:0-10478 GCA_903981925.1 Ostrea lurida | reverse complement strand
TGATGTAAATTACTTCCGCTTATCCCCAGTGGGTTAGGCCGTTCTTTATACACTGATTACTCTGTTTACCTGATCAAGATGAAGGGCACACGACGGATGTGACCGGTCGACGGGGAATGCTTACTCCTCTTAAGACATCTGATCCCACCTCTTGTATATGCAGAGGTCTGTGTTTTCCTAAATCTTAATTAGGGCCCCGCATGAAATGCGGGTGGCCCTATAGTAATCACATTTGTCCGTCCGTCCGTCAACATTTTAGTTGTGACGCGATAACTCAAAAAGTTTTGATCGTACAGTTTTGAAACTTTGCACAATTGTACTCTACCATAAGAGGCAGAAGTGTATAAATTCTGGGTTCCGTCCGTTCGTCTGTCCGTCAACATTTTCGTCTTGATGCCATAACTGAAGTTGTGATGCGATAAACTCAAAAAGTTTTATGTACAGTTTTTGAAACTTTGCACAATTGTTACTCTACAATAAGAGGCAGAAGTGTATAAATTCTGGGTTCCGTCCGTTAGTCTGTCCGTCAACATTTTCGTCTTGATGCCACAAAAAGTTTTAATCGTACAGTTTTGAAACTTTGCACAATTGTACTCTACAATAAGAGGCAGACGTGTATAAATTCTGGGTTCCGTCCGCCCGTCCGTTCGTCTGTCCGTCAACATTTTCGTCTTGATGCCATAACTGAAGTTGTGATGCGACAACTCAAAATGTTTTTATGGTACAATTTTGAAACTCTGCACAATTGTACTCTACAATAAGAGGCAGAAGTGTATAAATTCGGGGTTCCGTCAGCCCGTTCGTTCGTCTGATCGTCAACATTTTCGTTGTGATGCGGTAACTCAAAAAGTTTTTATTGTACAGTTTTGAAACTTTGCACAATTGTACTCTACAATAAGAGGCAGAAGTGTATAAATTCTGGGTTCCGTCAGCCCGTTCGTTCGTCTGATCGTCAACATTTTCGTTGTGATGCGATAACTCAAAAAGTTTTTATTGTACAGTTTTGAAACTTTGCATAATTGTACTCTGCAAGAAGAGTCAGAAGTGTATAAATTATGGGTTCACAGCACCTTCATACAGATATCACTTTCCTTTGATAGCCCTCGGCGGGGCCCTTGCTGACCATGTCAGTTTTCTAGTTTGTATTCTGTTTAGGACTTATGAGATTGGTCACTTTTATCCTCGCCTTTTCAAAGGGAAGTTAATCCAGAAAACATCAGTCATCTTCTATCACACTATTAAATAGGACTATTAGATAATATGAATCATCCTTGGAAAGATGGAATTATTGCGAGGCAGAATCTTTTGCGCAGGCGTGACCTTGGATGTAGAAAAATGGGTCGAGAATTGTGACAGATGTTGGAGAAGAAAACCCTCTTGACAGAAGGCACTATTGTAAGTTACATCTTCTGATCCTTTAGAATTAACTTGTTTATATTATTTTGCTTTAGACCTGTGCAAAGGAGGAATCGCCAATATACAAGATCTGATAGATCAGTATACCAGATACAATCAGATAAAGCCAACAAAGAATCAACTGCAAAAACAACAGATGAAACACTCCTTTCATATGGCGTTTCGGAAATATTACACAGTGATTGCGGTACCCAAAGAGTCATTTTAATACTGAATTGAGTCACATTACAAAGATGAAAAATGGAGGACAAAATCATACCGTAAGGTTTCAAATGGCTTACAGAAATATATGTGAATGGTCCTGGAAAACAAGCCATGCAAGGTTTGAAAAAAGATTACCCTTCTGCACATACTATGAAAGTACTGGTTATACCTCATTGAACTGATATTCGGAAGGAACCTAGGTTTCCAGTACATTTAGCATTTGGATTATCATAGGAATGTAACAAAATGGAATCATATACCGAATATGTTACATAATTAAGGAGTAGAATGAAAGGAACGTTTAAGTTAATACAGAATACATCACAATTTTCTTCACACAAAAAAAGTATGTATAACATGAAAGGTCGCAATATATGATGCAAAGGTTACAGTTATGAATATATATAACAGATGTGAAAATTGCGCCTGAAAGTTAAACATTCTTGAATATCTCCGATATTTTGCAATTCCGGTGTTGAAAAATAAAAATTCATACCGCCTTCCATCCTAAAGAGGTTCCTAATTTAGAACTCTATCATAGTGGTGATAAATCGAAGCAGGTCATTGACAGATGAGTTGTTTCAACAGTCTCGTGTAAAGTAAGCATTTCGCAAATTCTATGGCCGTTATTATCAAATAATTTACAAAATGGCTAAATAATGAGATTCATTTTAATTGTTGAGCCGCTCTTTTCAGAATTATCTTGACAACAAATTGCTTCGTTTACCTAATTAAAAAGAAGACTCAGAGCGCGTATGACCGGTCAACAGGGGATGCTTACTCCTCCTAGTCACCTGATCCCATCTCTGGTATGCTTACCCATCTCTGAATATGTATTCCATATAGCTATATGATTTATGAAATTGATCACTGTTCGTTATCTTCAACTTTTCATGTTACGGTGTATATATATATAAAACTTCAAGTCAGTAAACATTCTCCATTAAGGTATATTGGAACTATTGTATATATTTTCTTTGTGGTTGTAAGCAAAGGTTAATCTGTATTTGAAGGAATACATATATACCATTTTATTGCTTTTTTGTGTAAACACAGATGTTAGTAATGTAATTGAACAAGAACATGGTGCAGAGGGACATTAGGCCTTTTGTGAATCATAAATACAGAAGTATTAATGACCGACCAATGCAGACCAAAACATGTCTGTCTGTCCGTCTGTATTTAAGTACGTATGCGGGTTTTCTAGGCGTTAAAGAATTTGAGGTATATATCAATCAAATGAATAGTATATTACTGTTCTGATACTTGCTCTATCCGAAGAGTTGAAATGTAGTATTTATTCGCGAGGCTTGCTGAATAACGAGTTGGATAGAGCAAATATCTAGTCACGCAATTTTTGATATTCTATATATCTCGTTAGCTCTTTCTATTACTTTAGCTTTGAGATGATACCAACACAACAAAACAGCTGATTCAAATCATCCAGAAAAGCCGTGATTGTTCGTATTCTTATGCGAGAAAAAAATAGTGCGATAAATATTATGTAGTTACACAAAATTTACAAATTTTGTTTTAGAAAGCATTTAAATAATTAAACTTAGTCATTATTATATAGAGGATCTTGAATGAGTGCTTATGGCTTATGAAATGAGTTACCGGATTTAATATTTCCCGAGCCTTGGCGAGGGAAATATTTAAATCCGGTAACGAATTTCATATACCATAAGCACAAGTTTGAGGTTCTATTTATCACACAACGATCATTTAAAGGCATATTTTCATTTACTTTCTATTTCACAACCCGAATTTTTCGCTTTGTTATTGTTTGACGTCGTCAATTCGATTGTGACGTCGTCTGCAACGTCACGGTTTGAAGAAGCTGGAAATTTCTGTTACACTTATTTTCACTTCATAAAAGACACAAAATGTCCTTAGAATAACCTCGGTGTCAAAACAATGTCTTTTACTATCAAAGTTTACAGTTTCGAAGGCTGACGTGCAGTTTTCTTTACGTAGCGCAAGATTGATTGACCCATGATTGACCTACCTAATTTGCATTCTTATGAACCTCAGCTTACGAGTTCATATCGTTTTTCCAAACCCGTGTTGTGAACTCGGAAACAGTACGTTGTGTGGATAAATAAACTTTTTCGCCGAAAATTCCAAGTGATGTGGATGATACATGTAAATAAGAAAATAAAGATGGCGGCGTTATATACTTTGCCAATGGTTTGTTTACAGGAAGATTTTTTTATTGAATGTATTTAAAACGTCAAGTGTCTGTGGTACATTTCTATGAAAGATGACTTGCATTAACTGTAAGCGGCGCTACGCTATTCACCGCTGATCAGATACCGAGCTTTTATTTGATAAACCAATAATATTAGTTACATGTAGTATATTGTTTATACTTTAAAGTTGATAAATACAGACTGTTGTTCAAAAGATAAGAAAAAATCCATTTTATGCTCTCTTTTTTTTAATTCATGTAACCCATTGATGAACAGAAAGAAAACCAGGGAATGGATTATCTCAAAAATACATGTAGTTCGAACCGGAAGTGTTACATACATCGGGCGTTTGATAGAGTTACGACATATCAAAGTAGCGATATGCACCGCACGTATGAGATATAGAAAAATTGCACATGGGTTAAGTCGATCTCGCACTGGTGATAATGTGAGAAAAAATATATGTATATTGTTCTATTGGTCAAATCGAAATATTTCCAACAGATGTATCTAAGCGTCACCTAGTCGATCCAATTCCAGTTCAGAAACTCTACCATTAAACCAAGCAAACAACTATGTAAATTTTTATTTCATGCTGTGTAAAGATTATTGCGTACCGCTATAGCAGAGAAACATTCAAATCATGACTCTTGTTGCTTTATAGGATCGTTGAACTGGTTCATCCTGATAGTTTAGAGCTAACTTAGTAATTGGAAATTACATCCAATATGTGAATAATCGCATTCAATCGATAAAAAGCCACGAGACAACTCTGGTGACTGAATAGTCTGCACAGAAACTATATTGTCGGACGGACGTCTGGGAAATGATTCCATTTTCTTGGACATGCTGGGAACTTTCTTTGTCTAACAACACGGTAATTAATTGATACGTTATCGGCAATCTCCACTCTCTTGGAGGAAGGAAAGGTTGCAGCAGATCTCAAGCAATCGGAAGAAAAGGGACAAAAATCGGAGATTAGCCTTCGTCGATGCGGTGTTCACCAGCCTACTTGAAAAATAAGTTATAATCTCGTTCTATTGATTTGCGTGTGTTCAGTTTTTAAGCCGCAGCGTCGTTTCTCTGTAATGATGCATATTGTGTTATAAACATCCTCGTGTGGTACATAGTTCACACTCCGAGTCAATCAGGGATCTGCTGTCTAAATACAATGTTGTTCTGTTTAGACTTCTGACAGAATCACCGGGACAGGCGGATCGCTTCAGCTTAAAGGTATGATGATCAGTGTACGCACAGCTCTCTATCAAAGGAGGGAAGCACGGTGTCTGTAGTGATAAATCCCTTTGTAATAGGTAAACATTTAGCGATTCTCGATAGCCATGAGGAAGTGGTGTGTGGTGGTTGAAACTCATTGTTTACATAATATCCACAGATAATGTTTATGCAAAGCGGGCATATTTTTAAGCTGTCATTAAGAAATCAAAAATCTAACAAACAATATTACTTAAGATAATGTTATAGTAGAAAATTTATGATTNAGTCATTAAAAAATCAAAAATTTAACAAACAATATTACTAAAGATAATGTTATAGTAGAAAATTTATGATTGCTAAGAATGATTTTGTTTTACATTATAGCATAGCATCTTTTGAAAGTTCAAAACTTTGTAGACCTATAGAGCAGTGGTTGTGGAATTCCATCATATTAGCTCCTCTGAAACAGGATAATTTTTAAATTCTGTAATTCTTGATCATTTAGTGCAATAGCGAATCTTGGCAACATATGAAAATTTACTACGGTTATGACTCATCTGTGTCTATTTTCAAAGTGGTGTATTTTTATTCAGAATTCTTGCTCACTTCTATCAGGTTGTCGATGTTTTTGTTCACAGGAGTTTCGATGATGAACTAACTTATGCTACAAATTAAATTGGATAAAAATGCATTTCTTCCGTAGGAATTAAACTCTTTTACAGTATGAGTGTTGATTGTCTGAAAGAGCAAGGTAAGAACGGTAAGAGTAGCTAAACGTATACATGTACTTACAATATTTCAAATCTTTACCGATGGAAATGTTTTGAAAATGCTTTGTTATGGTATTTTATAGATTGATTGTATTTTGTTTACGTCCCTCTTAAGAATATTTCCCTCATTTGGATACGTCACCATTGTCGGTGAAGGGTTGCAAATTTAGGCCTGTGCTCGGCGCTTATGGCCTTTGAGCAGGGAGGGATCTTTATCGTGCCACACCTGCTGTGACACGTGACCTTTCATCCGATGGACCACCTCATTTAGTAGTCTCTTGCGACAAGGAAGGAGCTATTCTAACCCGGGTCTCCACGGGGCTATTTTGAAAAAAAAATCATATTTAACATACAAGAGTGAGTATAATGCATACATAATAATCGATTATGTATTCTGCACTCAGCAGGGTTGTGCAAAACGTATTTTGAGATGAAGTTTTAGAAAAAAGTAAAACAATTAAGGCAATTGCAATCCTTTTTTACTTGATATTCAAAACAACTATCTTGAGTATCATTCTGGTCACACTTTCTTTTCTTTCCTTCTATTTATTATAGTCTAACAAAATTTTATGAAAAGGTTGTTTCTTTTACTTCCCGTCGAAAATGTGTCACTCATATTGAGATGTCACCAGTTGTAGGTGAAGTGCCACAAATTTAGACCTTTGCCTAGCAGTGAGTGTTCTTTAACGTGCCAACGCTTGTTGTGAAACGGGATCTCCGTTTTCATGGTCATATTCGAAGAACCGTGATTTGGCATATGAGCAATGTGTATGTTTAGGTCTTAAGTATGACGCGGCCATGGCACGAGCTGGACTCGAACTTATGATCCTCCTTGTTACTATAAATGAACGCTCTACCACTGAGCTACCGTGCTCGGTGAACGAAATAAAATGGTTCAAACTGTATTTACTGCTAATGGTACCGCATTGATAAAAAAAATAATTTTGTAAGCAAAGTCCTCTTGATAATTTGAAATCAAAACAAACACTTACACACAATGTTTTAGGTCAAAAAACGAAGAGACAATTTGGACTTGACATTACTGACGTCAAAGTACAAGGAATGACGCAAAAATTATTGGAAATGCTAAAATGTTTTGTCATTTAAACAAGAATTGCAATTTAAAATGTGTTAGTTATGTTCCCATAAACTGATGTTGACCTCCTTTTAAAGAACCATATAATATCTGGGAACGTTAGCAACAAAATCATGGTTATGTACCGATATCTTAATGTTGATGAAGCATTCAAAGAAAGTATTCGAACCATTAGCAGTGAATTATTGGCTTGGATATAGGAACTTGTTTTCGATCTGCTCCACGTAATGTGTGTGATAATGAAACGTTACAATTTTTGAGATAATTTTGTTTATGGACGGCGCTGGTAGTCTATAATGGACTTCTAGCTACTGATTAAGCAAGAGACCCATGGGTCTTATTGGTCACCTGAGAAACACGCAACATCTCTTCATTGGACAGTTCAATCAAACACGGTGTATATGCTATTCTTTTTTTCTTTTTAAAAATAAAACTGAAATGTCCTTATTTTTTTAGATTCAATTTTTCCCATGCCCAATTGTAAAAGAATATACATTTTAAAAAATTCATCTAATGTATTTTCACTTTATACTTTCTGTCCCCTGAAGCCTGCAGAGGGTAACTAATCCAGGAGTCGTGAATTTCACAACATAGAGTATTTTGTCACTATGCACTGAAATGAAGTGGATGTTTATAATAGATCTAGATAAAATGAATTATATGTAAATTGGTGAAGTAGACAATGTGTTAAACTTTAAGTTCCAAAAACATATACAAAATCGAGTGTAGGGCAACACGGACATCCGACAACAGCGAAGGCAGGATCAGGTACCATGGAGGAGTAAGCATCTTTTTCTGACCGGTCACACCCGCCATGAGCCCCTAATCGAAATATAGTAAAAGGGATTGTCCGTAGTCAAATCTAGTAGGAAATTAAAATGACAGTTAACAAAGGGTATGAAACAAATCAGTCAATATATGACTTAGTGATACTTTTTAATCGCAAACAAGGTCATTATAGCGACCGTAGAATTTGCGAAATGATGACTTTAAACGAGATTCGTTACAAACCTGCAACATCAACTTTTTTGTTAGTAGTTGGGCTCGCTTTCCATACTTAATTTAGCTCTGTTCGAAAGCCTAAACCCTTTACACAGTAATAACTTGTATCGAGGAAAAACATGCTCTTGATAATCATGTATGCATAAAGAATTTATTCACAATACACACAGAAAGAAATGAATAAGTACATGTATCTGAGTACCACCCCAGGTCTGAAATCATGGCAAAAGGGAATTTGGTAAACCGCTATATGCTTTTTAAGAGTACACAAAATATTTCATCAAAATGAAAAGGTGAAGATAACGAACAGTGATCAATCTAGCTGCAATAATATAGCCCTTTCCGATTTTTTTATTCTGACGTTTACGGGAGAGGGCTACAATTCCATAGGATCTTCGTAATGGTGCAAAATATTTTGCTGAATAATATATAATAAGCGCCGAATATTTATTTATAATGTTGTTTACATCAATTAGAGTACCTACGTTTTGCTTGTGCATGTCTAACTAAGGTATTTTTCTATAAACACCATGTGCAAAATTCTTTATTAGCTCCGCCATGTTTGTTATTGCGAGATATCGGAGGTGGATCTAATAAAACAAAAAAAACAAATGGCAATCAGTGGGAAAAAGTGGTTGTTTTTAACATGAAATCGAACCATTCCGACAAAGAAAAGAATATTATATGGTGGCAGAGAAAAGATGACACTCTGCCAACCTTTTTTTAAACTTGATATACCGACGAAATATCTCTGTTATGAATGTAAACACTACCTTATATGGGCATATGACAACAGGAAGTCCATCTTCAAACATCCAACATGGCGCCCAAATGCGAATCGAGAAATTGCAGAATATGGATATTGTTTAAAATGGTCGGATAAAGCCTCAAAAATTGTAAGTTGTAGGTTAGAAATTTATTTAAAGACTATGAAATATATGTTGCAATTGTTCATTTACGCGAAGAAGCCCAGCAAATGATTATAATACGAAATTGTTGCGGGAGTGAATCACTCCCGCATATTCACTCCCGACCTGCACCATTACGGAGATCCTATGGAGTTGTACCCCCCCCTCACCCCCCCCCCAAAGGGAGGGGCTACATTATTGCAGCTATTATCAATATCATATAATATACATTGACAGTTGGACAAACGCGGACGCTAGATATACCAGCAGATGGATCAGTGCCTAGGAGGAGTAAGCATTAAGTGTTGACCGGTTAAATCTACTGTGATCCCTACATCAAAGTAATCCGATGTCAAAATCAGTGTATAAAGAACGGCCTAACAATTGATATTAAACACGTCAGACAGCATTTGACCCAATGGCAGATACACAGATATAAAAACAATGATTGTTAAAAGATTTAAATGCATCTTCGATAACCACCGATTTGGGCACCGCTCAAAAGTCTCAACCTATGGCCCAGTCCTAGGGAATTTTACAATTCTGTAAAACAGCTACATACTTTTTATAATTAAGTATACAGTATTTGCTCACAATACACAGAAGCAGTATTTGAATGCATATTCACTATTAAACTACAATATTTGGATCCCAGGGGTCATGAATTTCATGGTTTGGAAGAGGGATCATAACAATTCCTTTCATATGTATAGGGAAAGGTGAATATCTTAAAAGAACACTATTATAAGCTATAAACTCTCTCCCTAGTACCAGAACCTCTGACCCAGGGACCATGAAATCCACATTTCCAATAGAGAAATTCTTGCTCTTCATAACTGTGACTTTTTAAAGTTTTTACCTCTTCCATTCCTCCAGATCCCCTGACCCAGGGACCATAAACAATTTCGGAAGGAGCTTCTCTAATATCAATATGCACTCTACTTAATATTAATATACACGCTAATTAATAGCAATATGCATGCTAATTAACATTGATATGCACTCAATTCCAAAATGCTCGATAGTTGATATCAACATGCACTCTAATTAATATCAAAATGCACTCGTAAGTATACACTCTTAGTATTAATATGCACAATTATTAATATCACTGTGCACTCTAATATCAATATGTGCTCAGTTTGGTTGTTCGATGTTCAGGAGTTGGAAAAATTTTAAAAGAAAGAGTACATTTTCACTATGCAAACCAGAAAGGCCCTCAACCCGTGGCAAAAAATTCACAATTTTCGTAACAGGCTTTTCTTACTATTATCCTGATCCCACTCTGGTATGTCCAGGGGTCCGTGATTGCCCAACTCTTGTTTTTTGTATTCTATTTAGGACTTACGAGATTGATCACTGTTCGTTATCTGTACCTTTACATTATCATGATGAACTTAGATAGCATCATCCTTTTTGAAGTCCAGGAGTTGAGAAGATTTTTAAAGAATTGATACATTTTCACGATATGAATTCTAAAGTTCGCTGCAGCACCAAAGGCCATGATTTTAACAATTTTATTAGAGGCATCCTGGCTTGTTATAACCACACAAACAGTTACATATCAGCTTGATATCTCTCAGTAAGGAAGATTTTTAAAGATTGTGAAATTTTTTTAAAAATGATTTTGACTTCGGCCCCAAAAGTGCAGTATTCATCATGTGAAATTTGCAAT
>CAJDSM010005751.1:0-12125 GCA_903981925.1 Ostrea lurida | reverse complement strand
AAAAAAAAATACACAAGCTATACGATGTTTTAGTAACCATCTAAATCCACAATACTTCCACAGTTTGAATTCAAGCGACGTAGGAAGATCTTTGAGCACTAAATTGTCATTATGTTCCTCCATCTTGTTTGTTAGTGAATTGGATGTTTTTTATCCAATCCGAGGCATCGTTGAGAAGATTAAGGAATTAAATGGATATAACGTGTACGACTAGAGGTAGGTAATTATGATACAAAGTACTAGTATAAAATATCTTGATGCAAAAATATACATTTACACTCTGCGAATTTTTACCCAAAGAGACAGTACAAAAATACGAAAACACCTATGAGAATACATGCGTTGATGTTAAGGAATATATTAGTTTTTCTGTCCATGTACAGTTTGGTTCTAATATTAGTATCACTCCCCGGATTGCAGTCCCTATCCGCAGTGGGTTTGGTTTCAGCATTGCCCAATACAGTTAATGACATCCCCATGTCACATTGGACTGAAATTGACAATTGATATACTTCAGCATATTACATTTATAGCTAATTATAGGATTAAACATTCTTTTTGAAGAATTTATCGATGTGTAAACTCTGGACATTTTACTCACAAACTGAATAAAAGTGCGAAGCACTTTTATGTTAAGTTTGTGAGTAAAATGTCCAGAGTTTACACATCGATAAATTCTTCAAAAAGATTGTTTAATTTTATAATTCTAAATAGTTCACTGTATGAACAAGTTTAAAAATTTGAAAAGTTCCGTGCGTTACGTTGTTTGTTTTCATGCGCCGCTATTGTTACGGTCACGTTTTCGGATTTACTGAGTGTGAAATTCTCGTTTCGATTTAATTTTATCCAATCAAAACAATTGTAATAGAGGACATTGGATTATTACATTTGTGTTTCGAATAATTTGTCTTTTGTATCGTTATAGATTGCTATGGTTACAATTTCCTCACGAATGCGCTGCGTTTTTAACTATGCTGTATGAATCTCGGTGAATATGGAACGTCTATTTCAAGGCCGATCATTCCACCGAAATGAAGTAAGAAGATAAAAAAAAAATGAATGACAACACTTCACACAAATATACTTTTCTTATGCCGTGAAACGTCGCAGTGCAAACTCTCGTGTGTTTTTAATCAAAGTACTGCAAGTACTAATGACAGGGTATTGCATTGAAGAACAACAATTTACATTTGAAACCAAAGAAAGGTTGTTAAACGTTTTCATACTTTTCCATACAAAACATTGCCTTCAGCATCAACTGATATTACTTTTGATACGAGTTTGTAAATGAATCATTATGGGTTACAAACTATTCAGCTATAGTTGTGTTTAATTTCAGACTGACTAACCTTTCAGCATTAGGTTTTCTTCCATTGTTGATTTATTTTCGTTCTCTTTGGGCCTGGGTTTAATTGGCTCAGATGTCCAGAACGTCAGCCCCTTGAGCTGTCCACGACATTGAAATCAAAAGGATTGTACATTGTACTTGTAGTAGATAAGGCAGACGAGAGCAATTGCATCACAAGTCGTATGATTAAAAACTTCTTAATTAATTTAATTTATAAACCTTCATTTCTATTTTGTATCTGAAATATCAACGATTAAGCATTGAAATGAACTTATTTCTCCTGAACCCAGAACATTTTTGCTCTTCGTTCTCTTCGTTGCAATTATAACAAATCATAAATTCAAAATGTTCTAGATCCATTTCAAAACTTATTCAAATGTTACTTGCACTAAGTAACATTTCTTCAAGAAATTCCATTGATATTCGTTTATCAAATCTTATATTTGGCGAATAGAGATTGGCACATTTTATGGTGTCCTTTAACTTTTGGTAGTTTTTTTCTCTCCATTCCCTTTTTTCTTTCAACTTCCAAATCAGTAGTTTTATAAACAGTATTGAGCTGTAATTTCATAATTAAGACGCTATTATTCTAAACTTTTGTTTCAACTTAAGCTTTATTGTTATCAACGTTGACAAAGTTTGTTGTTCTCGAATGAAAACACCCGTTACCGCCTCCCTGTCTGGATTCTCCGTCACCAAGCTAACCAATAGAATGACAACAGCGGCAAGGACCAATAAAATGGCCGAGAAGTAAGTAAAATGATAGTCTTTAAGACGGTTATCCTCTTTTCCACATCCAGGTGATGGATAAACAAAGTCCAGAACCATCCGTGTGATCCCCACAACGTGGCCAATCAACAGACCCCAAAAAGCACCCTGTAAGATTTTGCAAAGCTAATATTTTCCATACTTAAGCGAGGAAGAAAGCAATTTTGATAGTTTTAGTGTTAGTTTTGTATCCATGCTTCTAGAAATACCTGTTCATTGACTCTTGGAACAAAAACAGCCAGCAAAAACAGAGAACAGATTGGAGGGGACACATATCCAGTTAGGGCCTGTATGTACAGGAAGAGTTGTCCCTCTTGGGCAGCTTTGATTAGGGGAATCCATAAAATACTAATTCCTACCAATACCACGACAAAGACCCTGAAATGAAATTGGTGGACCCATTCACAGATCCATTATCCTATGTAGATTGGGCCACAGGTTCTTTAAAGATACGAAAAGGCAAATAGAATGGAATGGCTGTTTTAGGGTTGGGTAAAGTTAAAATTGGTTGGTTTCATAGAAATAATTGATATTTTTATTATTGTTAGCTACCAATTTTTACAAATTTTCTATTTTTGTCCTCAGACAAAGTTGTTTATAAATTAAATCATGTATCTCACTCACTTGCCCACAATAAGTAGTTCTCTCTCGCTAGCCTGTTTCTTGATACGTTTCCAGATATCCATGGTGAAGAGAGTGGAGGCGCTGTTGAAGATGGAAGTTAAAGAGCTCATCACTGCTGCCACCATCACAGCGACCATCAAACCACGTAAGCCTACCACCAACAACAAATAGTTACTGTGCTAAGTTTTGCATTGTAAACAGTATTGTTACTGACACCAATGGTATGTCGATTTCTGAAACTGGCTACATGAAAAGGCGAAGATAACGAACAGTGTTCAATCTCGTAAGTCCCAAAGAGAATACAAAACAAGAGTTGGGCAAAGACGGACCCCTGGATACATCAGAGGTGGGATCAGGTGTCTAGGAGGAGTAAGTTTCCTCTGTCAACCGGTCACACCTGCCCATTGTCTTGATCGGGTAAATCCGTTGTCAAAATCAGATTGCTATGAAACACATCAGACAGCATTTGACCCATTGGCAGATTCATCGATGTATGACAACCTATATCGTTATAAAGACCATAGAATTTGCAAAATACATAACAATGTCGCTAAAATATTCTTGCTGGGATGTCAAACAACAGTTAATTCATATAAAATACAACATTGAACATAACGTTTTTCCACAAAGATTCTTACCAGTGGGTGCCAGTCCTAGAATGAGCTGTGGAAAGGCGATGTTTGAACATCCAGCGGCGTTATCACAGACCCTCAAACACGTATCGGGGTCAGCACAGGCCACAGTCTCTGTCGGAAGTAAATATGAATACACGTGTATAGGATACAACAGACTGCCTTTGACTGTTTTGGAAGTCACCGTCTTGTACTAATGATATTTACCGGGGAAAAGCACTCGGCTTATCATTCCGGGCATAATGATTAGAAAGAGTGGCAATAGTTTCAGGTAACCTGCCAATATGGTGGCAGCACGTGCATGAGAAATACTTTTGGCGGCTAATGTTCGTTGAACAATGACCTACAATGTTAAAGTGGTTTAAGTGAATGGAGGGTCGTCATTTGGTTATTTTTTATATGATTGTTCAAGTNGTAAAGTGATTTAAGTGAAAGGAGGGTCGTTATTTGGTTATTTTTTATATGATTGTTCAAGTGCACATTCATGGTCATCAAATTATTGCTGTCTGTCGAAAGGCTTACTGAATAAATTAAAGGAACAAGACCGTACCTGATCGGCGCACCAGTACCATACAGACACAAACGTTGATCTGATCAAAATGCCGGGCCATGGAAGATCCGAGCTGATTGGATCTCTCAGAATATGGAACGCATCGGCACGAGGCAGTCCGCACGTGTTTTTGGTCAGATTAGCCTGGATTATCTCGGTAACATTGTAGGCTATGCTGGAGTTGGTGACGTTGGTCATCATTACATCGTAAGACACACTAGGTGGAATGGCTTGAAAATATTTTACCATAAGTCCTTGGATTCCTCCAACCTTTACGAAAGCTTGAATGAAATTAAACCCAGTCTTAAACAACGGCACATTATACCAAGAAGCGTATTTACAGAATCTTTATGTTGATGCTATATTTCTGTTAAGATCTGCTGCACCACAAGAATCCTGCCGTTACCCTTGTTCCTTCTGTGTTTTACTGGAGGCAGAGGACATGAGTAGGTGAATTGATTTTGAAAATGCAACAAGGGTCTGAAATGACTTCAGAATGTGAAGTGTGAAAACTATCATATATTTTACAATTATAAATCGCCAACATTAAAATTCTTGTGGAACATACAGAAGGAGATTGCACAATTCAGCTAGTGGCCAGATGGCTGCGGGGTAGGCTCACCCTATTTAGGGAAAATTGGCTACTCTTAAAAGGACTGACATTATTGAAGAAAGATTACGTATAAAGGTTCGACAAACCGAAAGCAAGTATGTAGTGTACCTTGTAGGCAAACGAAACAGAAACTNAACATTATTGAAGAAAGGTTCGACAAACCGAAAGTAAGTATGTGGTGTACCTTGTAGGCAAACGAAACAGAAACTATCAACCTAGAACAGACAGTGTCACTGAACCTATCAACATGATGATGGTCTGGAGTGTGTCGGTGAAGATGACTGCGGTTAATCCCCCTGTGAATGGAATGTACAGAACAAATATCTACATTTCCAACGCTTTTGATATCTCTATGAATTGTAACGATAGCGTCGTAGTTGTAAACAAAGCACGTATGAATCTTCACTATATAGTGCATTTTTACGGCCGAAAATGCAGACAGAAACGAAAGTTGTATTTAAATATGAAAATTTGAATTTGTGTGTACATGAGGGTAGAGTTATGAACCCTTTTTACTTTTTAAAAATTTGAAATGTATCACAACAAAATAAGCACCACGCTGTTGTGAGAAAGAGGCGCCTTTACCTATGACGGTGTAGGCGGCGGTGACTGCCAGTATAACCGCTATAGAGATATAGGTGTTCCACCCCAGCGCCTGCTGGACAAACACTGAGCCCGCGTACACATCCACCTGTAATACAAGTCGGTACTAAGAGGGTCACTTCTGCTTTTCAAACAGTATCATTTACTTATGAATATTCAAAGGGTGTATTTACCGCTTTTTGTCTGTCAACTAACTCACAAAAAGAATATACGTATCTTAATCAAAGCTCTGATTTATACATTTTAGTTGGATGCGACAAGCAGACAGAGAGACGAACAGATGGATAGATGGAGAGACAAAAACGGATATACAAAGGAACAAAAAAGACGCTAGACAAACAGACGATTACCAAATGTGGAGTTAATACCAAGTTCGTTTAAAATGCAGTTGTAGTAATGAGCCTTACAGACAAAGACTATATTGTTTCGCAGATGGAACCAAAACAATTCATTATGCAACCTATCTATTCTTTGATCACTTCTGGTTTACGAAACACAGAAGGATAGATGGTACGCACTTTTGTTCTTCTCTAATACCAGATTTTAGTATTCTTCTGATACTTTTTATCCATTCTAACAAGATATCACGTTCTTCTTTATCATATTTAGCCCATCGTCCGGCATAATCTTCGACAGAATTCATAATGAAGATTGATCGAAAGTTTGGCATGTGTTTCAACAATACATACACGTAAGCGAGTAATTTCTTATTCGCGCGTGATATTCTCGCCGAAAGTGAAAATAAGTTCCTCGTGAATGTTTATGAATCTACAGTACATAAGAATATGGTTGTGACTTACCGATATTTTAGTGATGATATTCAGAAACTGCAGTAATAAGCTGAGATAAGTTCTGAGGCGTCTGCCCCCAAACCTCCTGGTTAGGTACTCAGGAATGGTAAAGATCTTTCAAAAGTATTCAAGCATGGAAAGAAACTACTACAGAAAAAACACGTCTGAAATGTTCAAGTATGAATAAAATGGCATTCTCTTCCCATGCAACTTACATAACAAGGTACATTATAAAGGCAAAGATGAAAACAGTGATCAATCTTGGAAGTCCCAAATAGAATATAAAACAAGAGTTTGGCAAACACGGACCTCTATCTGGACATACCAGAGGTGGGATCAAGTACCTAGGAGGAGTAAGCATCCCCTGCCGACCGGTCACACCCGCCGTGAGCCCATTGTCTTGATCAGGTAATTGGAATAATCCGTAGTCAAATCAAATTATATATTGAATCGAAATAATTATATATTGAATCTGAATACTTACACCGGAAGTCAGATATACCGGAAGGAAGATCCATCCTAGTAACAGTAGACAAACGGCAGACTGTATAAAATGTCAATTTTTATTAGTTAGAGAGACATGATATGCTTGTATGTATTTGTTTGTTGGGTTTTCAAACGTCATGTTACTATTTAGTTCAATTACAAAATCTAATTCAAAAGAAAGAAAAAGGGTTATACGCGGGTTTCCTTGTTACGTTATAAAAAATTAATTGATTTGTATAATTCTGAAGTTCGAACTCTTGATCATTGCATTTATAAACTGAAGATCTTTAGTAAACAATTTAGTCATGCACGTACTCCCCATTCGAACGCCACCACCGCAATCCCGCTAGCGGCACCGCTACCCGCCAAACCAATGAAATGCTCGCTCCCTATATTGCTAGAAAACAGCGAGGCTCCGATCTGGAATTATATTAGATTTAGACCACTAAAGATGAATAATATCGGTTTCATAGTGAAAAAAAATAAATAAGAAACAAATCAATAACAGTAATCAAGATTCATATTTAAGTGGGTAATTTTTTTTTAAACATTATAATAATTTATTTGATACATTTTATTGATAAAGAAGCATTCTACCAAAAGAATAAAAAAAATCATTCCGCTATGCGCACTTTAGATCGCCCTGCGACCGTTAATGACGATAGAGGGATCAAAAATCACCGGTCTACTACTAGAATTAGAACACGTGACTAATCATCTTCAATCTCACCGGACACAAATGGGATGGCAGGGCATTTATTGACCATAACATTCACTGAACCGATGCGGAGAAGAAGTGCCAAGTAAAAAAAATCCTGGATGTATAGACTGAAGCTATTCCATCCCAATGGCATGAATCAATTCATTGACTTCTCCAGAATGGATGTGACCTAATTTACTCTTGTAATTCTTGTAGTGTAGTTCTGGTTTTGGGGTTGTTGTTTTTGTATTTTTTAATTTCATTTGTCTGTTTATCGTTGGATAGTTTTTTTTTCTTATCTATTCAAATGTATAGTTTATATATCGATTCATTATTTTGACACCCATGCTTCGCCCCCTAATTATTTCTTAATACACTAGTAAAGATCTTCTTCAATTTTATCTTTTAATACCCTCTTGTGAAGTTGATATCTATTTTCGTTCTTTAAGTCATGTGGCGATAAGCTAAAACTTTAACGTAACTGATTTTCAATAGGTTTCGTAAAAGTACATTTTCAGACAAAAATAAACTACCAGATTTTTACATTTTGGTGACCCACATATTTCAGCAATATCTCTGTTTAAAAACCCATCGCACATTCTATTACGTATTGTTTCTAAAATCACATGATCTGATCATCTTGATCTAGTTCTAATCCTGATCTAGTTCAGCCGGACGTCACCCAAAATACTTAACAGTGGCGGATTTAAGGGGGGGGGGGCGCACACTCGGCGCCCCCCCCCCCCCCCCCCACTAAATTTTACCAAGTGTAATATATAATCTTATTTTTTCACTGGAAAAATTATCAATTACACACGGCGCCCCCTCTACTGTATATTCCATTCAAAAACCTTCAAAATTTGCGTCATTTTATTGATTGAAAATGACAGAATATATGGAAGATGACTACTTCGGAGACAAATTTCAAGCCCTACAAAATCTCTAAACTCTGGAGCTTCCGGGGCGCCCACCACTGCCTCAAGGCGCCCCCAGACCCCCTGCCTCATATGATGTTGAGGCCCCCCCCCACAACTCGAATTTCTGGATCCGCCTCTGCTTAACCGATATTTTTATTATATATTAGTACAATTGTTACTCTTTCGGATGTTTAATCAATACTTAAATATTTTACGTTTCCTATTCATTTCAAGTGAAATTCTACCTAAAGCATAATAAATTGCATTACTAGTATGCACTGCATGTAATTTTCTTTGCATCAAACATTTAATGTGTACTTTTCAACTTCTTGACTTTTGTGAAAGCCCCACATTTATCATAGTTAATACCGTTTCAACATAAGACATTGGGTCTTACCATTGAAAGTTTTCCTACCAGGCTGAAGCTAGCAGCCACTAACCAGCAGAGAAGCTAGCAGCCAAAATAAAAATCCATCAAAGTACTGACAGATACTGAAAAATCAAATGTGATAATTTTTTTTTTTTTTTTTACAAATAATGAATGAATATAGTCTTAATTATCAAGTTTGAAACTTGAAGGTACGCGTAATTGAGCTCACCTGATAGTTCCAAATGATGCATCACATGGGTCCTAATCAAGGTTAATACCAATCTTTGAATCTTTGAATACTCAACGAAAGGAGCATAGACAAAAGGTAGGAGGCCCCTTGGACTATCTTTCCCAGTCCTCAGTTTGGGATTGATGGGGTACCACATGGGGCCTAAAGAGGGTTACCCCACATTTCAGACAATCATAATGATTGAATTAGGGGTAATGCAATAAAATAACAGTGATAAAGGACAAGGGAACAATACAATCAATCAAACACACTCGTTAAATGAGGTTGTAAAGGCAATTAATTCAGCTCACCTGAAAATGTCTAATTTTTAAGTATAAACGTCATAACGAAGAGCTAATAACAACTTAACCTTTGAAGAGTCAACGAAGTGAGTATGGATGCAAGATAGGGGGCTCCCAGGATTACTAGTATCATTTCCCGTCCTCAGTTTGGGGCTGTAGGGGTACCACCTGGGGCCTCAAGAGAGTGGGGTCACATTTCAGACCCCTTTAACTATTGAAATAGGGGTAATGGAATAGAACAACAGTTATAAAGGGCAAGACAACAACGAACTCTAGCAGATAGGCCCTTAAAGGTAATTTAGCTCACCTGAAAGTTTCTCTTTACAAAAAATGAAGGTTAAAACGAATTATCAAACATGATCGATTGTTTTTTCTCGTTTTTAAGCACTCTCAGTACTTTGATGAGTTTTCTTATTGGCTGCGTTTGTCAAATTTCCTGTCCCATTCTGAAAATCTATGATTCAAAACACCCGTGAACAATTGTGCTAAACAACCTAGATGAAAACGTGAAGATAACAAACAGTGATCGATCTCATAATTACTATACGGTGTACAACGGGACAGTTTCAGCTTCTCCATCGTCTACTTCCCATATAGCAATATTTCATTATTACCTGCATATGGTGTTCATGTATCTCAACTTATTCGATATGAAAGAGCGTGTTCTGCGTATAATCAGTTTTTTTAAATCGAGACAGGCTACTTAGAAACAAGTTGTTGTTGCAGGGATTTCAATAGCCACGTTTAAAGTCAGCTTTTCGTACTTTCTATGGTCGTTATAACAATCTAGTTTGCCAATACAGCCTGCCTTTGGGTCAAATGCTGTCAGGCGTGTTTCATACCAATTGTTAGGCCCTTCTTTGCGCATTGATTTTGACTACAAATTACTTCAATTACCTGATCATGATAAAGGGCTCACAGTGGGTGTGACCATGTATGTGGGTATGTTTTTTTCAGGGAGTACCCATTGCAAAAGACATTTTGAGTGACATTAAGCAAAACACTGCAAGTGATTCAATTCTTAGTGAAGTTGTACAGCTTGTAAAAAATGCTTGGCCGGAAAACAAGAACCAGTTAATCAATTAATTGCAAGATTATTGGAAAATAAAGTCCGAACTTATCTGCATTGATCACGGTATTCTGATGCTAATGAATAAAAGAATCGTCATTCCAGAAGTTTTACAAGCAGAGATTCTTGCATATGTACATTCAGGACATTTTGGTGTAGAAAAGAACAAAGCTCGCGCTAGATCAGTTGCGTATTGGATCAGAGTGAACAGTGACATTTTAGAGATGATAAGTATCAAGATGCAATGCCTGCATTGATTTCAGGAATAGGAATCTTAAGGAACCGCTTAGAACAACGCTGATACCAGACGGACTTTGGGTTCATATCTATTTACGTGGAACAATGATGATTATCTTATCATTTAATTTTATTTCACGTGACCACCTAGCGCCGATTCTCATTGGTTAAAACACCTTTTAAGAATTGAGGTGATTTTTCCATCACGTACCTGAACAACAAGTAAAGTCTAATGAACATTATTTTGTTGTTGTAATATAAAATTAAATGATAAGAAATGAATCTTATATTTTTTCGGGTGATATGCAGGTTATCACCGAGATTTTAGACGGTAAAACTTTTCATCAATGCGCTTCTGATGAGTTTTACCGTCTAAAATTCGGTGATACCTGCATCACCCGAAAAAATATAAGATTCAATTCTTATGTGATTGTGGACTATTACTCCAAGTCTCTTGAAGTAGCTAAATTGAAAAAAAAAAACAACCAGGAGCAAGTCGTCATACATATGAAATCTGCATTCATTCGACATGGTATACCTTTTGAGATTAGATCTAACAACGGACCGCAATATACATCTAAGCAATTCAGTGTTTTTGCAAAGAGTTGGTGCTTCAAATATTCCACTACAAGTCCCTACAATCCACAAGGAAATGGGCTAGCTGAGAAGACTGTTCAGACGATGAAACACATAACTGAAAAGTCTCGAAATTGAGGGAAAGAATGATCAGTAAATCAGTCTAATAGAATATTACAGTACTCCAACAGATGCAGATTCCCCTGCATTGCTGTTGACGAGCAGACAACTAAGATCCATTTCATCAGTCTTAAACCAAAAGTTGTGGAATCTTGGAAAACAAAGGAGGAAAAGTCACCCAGAGAAGACAGAAATGTTATTTCAGCAATATACAGAAAGAACTATCGCGTTTGACCTGGGGCCAGGAAGTACATTTCCAACACAAGGGACACTGGATGTCAGAATCTGTGAGAAGTCAGGTCCATGACAGATCGTATAATGTCGAACATCTTCACAATGATGTTTAGTGTAAGAATCGGAAAGACATTATTACATTTGAAAAAGAAGACTTCCGAAAACCCGAACCAGAAGATGACACCGACGATGACTCGTTCATACTGGTTAGTGTCACGAATGAAAATCTGTTACCTAAAGATTCGCAGATTGCAGTTGTGATTGATACGCCAACCAACACAGAAGCGTACAGAACTCTGTCTGACTGGGAAGTCCGTCGTCCAAAACGCTACATGGATGTGGCATAGTAATCCCCAAAAATTGTGTATAAATGACTGCCAGCGGTACATTGTATATTGATACAAATAGGCGAAGGTAACATCATGTTAAACGTAATCATAATCCAAAAAACATATACAAAATCGAGTGTTGGGCAACACGGACCTCCGACAAAGCGAAGGTAGGATCAGGTGCCATGGAGGAGTAAGCATCCTCTGCTGACCGGTCACACCCGCCGTGAGCCCGGAGTCGAAATAAAGTAAACGGGATTACCCGTAGTCAAATCTAGTAAGAAAACGACAGTCTAACAAATGGTATGAAACAAATCAGTCAACATATGATGAATGTAATTGTTTTTTAACTATCTCTTTTCATATTTTGTCAAAATTCTCTCTTGAAATTATTTACATGTTTAGTCATAAATTAAGCCAATGTTATAAATTTCATTTTAAAGGGGGGGGGGGTGTAATCCCTTTGTATCTTATCCGTTTGTATCTGTATTGTTCAGACTTGTCTCTCACTGGGGGTTTCTGGGTAATCATTCGTGTTAGAAATCAGCAAGTCCTACCGATGTGAGGACACCACACTTTGCACCCTCTGTGTTTGGTCTAGTGCATCAGGTGGGGTATCTAATTCTA
>CAJDSM010005750.1:61-11428 GCA_903981925.1 Ostrea lurida | reverse complement strand
AGATTCCATTCCACCGCAGCATGGGCCCCGAGTCTTTCAACTGGTTTCTGCTATCGTTCTTGGTAAATTTTTTGAAATTGACTTAACGGCAAACTAACTAACTCAACTTTAATACAAACGGAATATTTCACGTTCTCCAATCGTCAACTTTCCATATGTGTAGCCAATATTACCATCATGGTCACCTGACATATGGTATGTACTCTCAACTTATTCGATACGCAAGAGCTTGTTCTGCGTATAATCAGTTTTTGAAACTCAGGCAAGCTACTTACAGACAATTGTTGTATCAGGGGTTTCACAACAGTCACGTTTAAAAGGCAGTATTATCAGATAAATATTTCTAGTGGTTCCCAGTAATTATAGGAAAAAACAAATAGTTCTAGCAAATATATATATACATCATGTGCGTAAATCCATGGTCTGTTCTGAATTGTGTATTCAATAACCATTGTTAGTCGTATTTTCGCAGGGTATAAATGACTCACGGAACTGTTATAATTTACTGTGTTAAGCACCTTATATGGGCATAATGCGGGTGTGCCGGTCACAGAAAGGGGTGCGTGTTATGACGTCCTAAGCCACTGTATCCACCTCTGGTGCGTATCCAGTGGGGATCGTAGAATTGCCCAACTTTGTTTTTGTAATTAATAAGTTTAGGAAGAAGCTGTTGATTGATCAACATGATTTGTATTAAGTTCGTTATCTTTGCCTTTACATAGTAAGAATGATACTACCTTTAACATTTAAACCTACCCTAGACCAGGTTTAGATTTATCCTAATTTCTGAAATGAGCTCACTCCTGAGAAGCAGGTGTGAAACAGGTTTATAAAATGTGAGTCCTTCTTACAGGTAAACCTGGTTTAAACATAAGTGTGAATACGGCCATAAAAATTCAGGAAATATGCAGCAACTCGAAACAACAATTCAAGCTAACAAACAATATCCTGGAAAGTATGAATGTGCCAATTTTGTCTGCATGATAAAGAAATCAATCTTGCATCTAATTCAGTGAATACTTTATTGGAAAAACTTAAAAAATTAGGGATGCATGTAGTCTTCGAGGATTTCCCCTTATCAAGTTTGATGGTATCCTTTGGCAGTCAATGATTCAATGTCGCTTTCTGGAGTACGTAATATTATTAATGCTGCGCCAACAGTCTTGCGAATCGGACCTAATACTTGTGAAGCAATGTTTGGAGTTTTGCTAATCTTTATTGAAATTTTACACAAATTTTTCTTGGAACCGGACGTGCTATTGGGTTTCAAAAAACTAAACTACGACCATTAATTAAGTGCCAAGGACTCGACAAAAATAAATCTAAAAATTACAAACCTGTATCAAACTTTAAACATTTACCAGCTTCATGACCAGGTTCAATCTTGCCTACCGCAATTGTCACTCCACATGAATGGCTCTGTTACGGGTTCACCATATTTTCTCTGCATTTGACAGTTATGAAGCTTGACCTTTCAGTCACATTCGATGTCATATACCATCGTATTCTGATCGGGATATGGAACATTATTTAATGGTGTTGGGAGATCAGCTATGTCATGGATGAAGTCTTATCTCTCTGGCCTAAGTCAACAAATTGCTGTTGAATCTATGTCGTCCAGACAGTTTCTACTCGACTTTAGTGTTCCAAAGTCGGTATTAGAACCTCATCTACCCTATATTGCATGATCTCCAAGGCAGTTGGAGAAATTTGCTGGATTGCAGAAAGTCTTGAACGGTGTCTTTCTGACTTTGACAAACGGATGAGAAACAACATACGAGGGGTGTTTCAAAAATAGCGTGAAAATCGTGACACGTTAGATTGATTACTGAACCGGAGCGGAAGAAAATTTCATGTTCACAACTTCACTGATTTGTTTAGCTACAGTATACGTTGCATATTCAGTACACTATACCAAAATTGACTGGAAAAAGATCAAACAATGCACTTTAAATTGGGGCCTTTACAAAAGGTAGGTCCTCACTTGGCATTAAACTGGTAGATATTCATCGTAAGATCTGTGATATCTGTGGGAAATGGTCAATGTCTCAAAGGTCTGTAGGTGGGTTGCTAAATTTAAAACAGGTTACGGACACCTCAAAGATGCTGCTCGCCAAGGTCACCCTGCAACAGTTATAGCAAATAATAACATCCTAAAAATCTACCAAATCTTACAGAAAGACGCAAGATATACTGTGAGGCAATTGGATCGTATGACAAACTTGTCGTTAGTACGTGTTCATGGTATTTTTTTTTTTAAAAATCAAAAGCTTAGAAAGATAAACGCTAGATGGATACCTCATTTGCTTAAGCGATGAACAAAGAAGAGTCCGTGTTGAAAATTATTAAAATTGTATCCAAAAATATACCAAAAAGACTTTTGATAATTTAGTTACTGGTGATGAGACCTGGGTATACTATTTTGAGCCAAAAGGTAAGAGTTCTAACAGAATCTGGGCATCAAAAAATGCATAATGTCCTAGTATTGATAAAGAATTACAAACCTTGAAGAAGGTTTTATATGTTATTTTCTTTGACAATAAAGGCCCTGTCATGCAAACATTCAAAGTCCCGTGCCAAAGGGCAAAACAGTCACAGGTACAGATGTAACTTATATAAAAATCTTATTATTAGAATTACGACAGCAAGCACGCAATGTGACCGAGTATTTGGAGGCGAAAAAGGTTGCTGTCCTACCACACCCTCCGTTTTCTCCAGATTCAGATCCTTGCGACTTCTTTCTGTTCCCGAAACTTAAATCCCGCCAGTCAGGAAAAAGATACAAATCACGAAATGCTCTTGGGTCTGCAATTTATCCGTATATGATAGGTGTCCCTATTTAGGAGTATGAAAAATGTTTCCAAGTGGATTGATCGTCTAAAACAGTGTACCCAGACCAACATGGGCAAGGGTGAGTACTTTGATGAGCAAGGACGAATAAAAGGATCAAAGATTAATAAATGTTGGTGAAAACAGCCAAGTGTCATTATTTCTGGATATCCGTCATACTCAAACTAAACCAGGGAAAAAAAACCAACAACGCCCAAAACTCATCATATACCTCAAAACGTAAAGCTAGTGAATTATCAGGATATCAACTGGCTGTCGGTGGATCTGTCATCACTAGTGCTTCATGTATCAAACATTTTGGGATATTTGTCGACAACACACTTAGCATGAGTGTCAAATAAATGCTTTGACTAAACTGTTATTTCCAACTTTGCAACAAAGTACTAGTATGCGTGCAAAACACTTTGTTGATCACTTGTTACACCCCGTCTTAATTATGAAAATACACTTCTATATGGTACAAAAAAGGCGAAGTTAACATCGTGTCATAATCATAATCCAAATAACATATACAAAATGAGTGTAGGCAACACGGACCTCCTATAAAGTGAAGGTAGGATCAGGTGCCATGGAGGAGTAAGCATCCTCTGCTGACCGTAGTCGAAACCCGTAGTCGAAAACGAAGTAAACGGGGTTACCCGTCGTCAAATCTAGTAAGAAAATGACAGCCTAACAATGGATATGAAACAAATAATTTTCAAATGATGGGACATCATAAATATTATTTATTTTACAACCACTCCTATCAATGTTTCATGAGATCTTTGTACATATACTAGTATACCATCAGACGCTTACTGATAAATGTTGACGACCAAAGAGAAAACAATAAATGAAATCAGGGTCATATACACGTTTTTGGACGGGAAACATCATAATACCTGGCGATACATATAACTCATGTAAAGGTAATGTCATGAATACATCAATTTAATTTCAAATCTATTTCTTCATACATAATAAAGATATTGATTTTGAATATTGACCAAAGCTTGATGGCTCTATGTCACGAGAATAACACATATAACAGTCACAGCGTCGTCATATGTGGCACCGTTGGAGATCTACATCTAGGTATAAATAGGCGAAGTAAACAATGTGTTAAACGTAATCATAGTCCCAAAAAACACATATACAAAATCGAGTGTAGGACAACACGGACCTCCGACAAAAGCGAAGGTAGGATCAGGTACCATGGTGTTAATTCAGCATCCTTGCAGAAGTTACAGAAACTTCAAAATACTGTTGTCAGGCTAGTGATTAGTTCACGGAAACATGAACATACTAGTATTACACCAATTCTCATATCGCTTCACAGGTTAGCTGTGACACGACAAATATAAAATCCTAATGCATACTTTCAAGGTTCTGCACAAAGATTAGATTCAACATACATCCAGGAACTGATTGGAGTCTACCGTCCTCAGCGAATATTATGGCCTGCGAGTTGTTACTGTTTCTGTTCTAAAGCTCTTACTAAACTGTATGGAGAAAGTTGATTCGATGTGTCCTCATTAACCTTATGAAACTGTCTCCCTCTCTTTCAATCCATGTGCACTTTAGGTTGAAACACTGGCGCGAATTGAAAATTTTAGCTTTAATCATGTAACGTTAAGTGCTTGAGGACAGAATGAGAGAATCAAAATTGCGAATTCAACATTTCAATTAATTGCTTCCGGCTCACTTTGCCAGCCAAGAATCTCTGATACGCAGTTCTGCTGTCGCAAACTGTACACATTGTTTGTGGTTATAGCGTTTCAGAAACCCTTGCCTGGTGATATGACGAAACGTTTATCTGGTTTGATCCCAGTGTGATGTACTGGAGAAGACACAGGTGGACGTAGACAAATATATTATGTAGTCAAAGGTTTCTGAATATGTTTGGGCATTTTGACTAACACCGAATTTTAGGGAGAGTGATGGCTAAAGCGTGTCAGAAAACATTGCCTAGCAATGATGGTAGAACCCTTGTTTCCAATTTTAATCCCTGTTGGCAGTAATCAGAATTATGTGTGTATTAATATACAACATGCGAATATAAACCTGAAACCAGGAAGTTTGGACACCACCAACCACCCTTTCCTGCTTAGATACAACCCATTTTTAGCTCATCTGAGCCGAAGGCTCAAGTGAGCTTTTCTAATCAAAATTTGTCTGTCGTCGTCGTCGTCGTTATTATCGTAAACTTTTCACATTGTCATCTTCTCCAGAACCACTGGGCCAAATTCAAATTTGGTACAAACCATCCTTGGGTAAAGGAGATCCATTTTTTTTTTAAGTAAAGGATCTGACCACCTTCAAAGAGGAGATAACGAAAATGCAAAAATAGGGTAGTGTGATTTAATTTTTTTCTCAAGAACCACTGGGCCAGAAAAGCTAAAATTTATAAGAAAGCTTCCTTATATAATGGAGATTCAAGTTTGTTCAAATCATGACCCCCGGGGGTACGATAGGGCCACAATAGGGGATCAAAGTTTTACATATAATTATATAGGGAAAATCCTCTTCTCAAGAACCACTTGACTGGAAAAGCTGAAAATTATTTGAAAGCTTCCTGATATAGTGGAGGTTCATGTTTATTCAAAGCATGATCCCCAGGCGTATGGTGGGACCACAATAGGGGATCAAAGTTTTACATGTAAATATATCGGGAAAATCCTTAAAAGTCTTCTTTTCAAGAACCACTGGACCAGAAAAGCTGAAATTTATATGAAAGCTTCCTAATATAGTGGAGATTCAAGTTTGTTCAAATCATTGGGGGGCGGGGCACAATAGGGGATCAAAGGTATACATGTCGATATAAAGGAAAATGTTCTTCTCCAGAACCACTCGGTCAATTTCAACCAAACTTAGTACAAATCGTCCTTGGGTGAAAGGGATTCAAGTGTGTTCAAATGAAGGACTAGACCCCGATCAAAGGGGAGATAATCACGGCATTGCAAAAATAATGTGACATGGTCAATATTTCTTGAACTATTGAAGATAGGGCTTTTATTATATGTTATGGCAAGATCTTTCATTTTATAACATGATGTATGACCTTGTGACCTTTAGCTTTACCAGAACAGCAAGGTGGTATTGGTCATATTGGTGTTGAGGCATACCTGTGTTATATGAATTCATTTTCAGTTATGTTGTAATCCTTTAGACAACAATATGGGGTGAACATTTTCACATGAATAAAGATTGATGAAAATTCTTTTTGAAATCACCACCGCTGAACCAGGGCCAAGGTCACTCAGGTGAGCGATGTGGCCCATGGGACTCTTATTCTTAAAATTACAACGCTTATTACAGTCAGTGACTGTTCATTTACCAAGCATACACTCGACACTCGATTTAACTAAGAATCACGGATACACACAGTAACCTTATACAACTAACCTCTAGGCGTTTTGTGATCAATCTTGAACATCTGCGTTACTTGTATGTGTCATGCATACGTCAAACTTTGTGATACTTTGTCCAATATAGTTGACGTCCTGTTTGAATGAAAAAATCTTGAATGGGACGTAAGAAACAAACAAAATACATGTATTGTTTTACAATTGTGTACACACGTATGACAAGGTGAAGATAACGAATAATAATCAATTTCATGAATCATTTAAAGAATACCAAATTGAGAGTAGGGCCCTTTATCTCGATCAGGTAAAGAGAGTAATTAGTTGTCAAAGTCAGTATGTAAAGAACAGTCTAACACGTCAGAAAGCATACAACCCAGTAGTAGCTTATAATTGCAAATTAGATCATTTAAGGTAGCCCCTTACACAAAAGCTTGTACTCTTTATAACACAACGTCACAAGATGGCGATTTAAATAGTTTGTTGAAATAATTCGATCACTTTGATCGTATAAACTTCATAGCTATATGGTAAAGCATCGGATTGGAAATCCGCAGGTCCCGAGCTCGAATCAGTCAGGAACTTTTGTTCATATTTACTGCGAATTTTTTTGAAAATCATGTTTTTGTATTCAAATTTCATATTTCCCACCATTTGCACGTGTATAATTATTAAAATATCATATCTTCATAATTAGATCTATCGTGCTGTTTTGAGAACTTTTTCCCAATTGTAGTGGGCCACCGTTAACGAGGCACAAAATTTACGAAATACAGACTTTAAATGAGACCGTTGAACCCCCTTACCATCAACTACACAGAAATGAGAGACGTGAACACCATATGTATGTGATAGATGGAACTGTGTGTATAGATGAAGTTGACAGTGGAGAAGCTAATGTCATCCCTTTTGTCACAAAGTTTGAGTTGCTAGTTTGCCGTTAATATCTATGTTCAATGGAATATACAATTACAAAGCCTATATGAAAGACTGATCTGATTTAATTCTGATGACGTCTCTTTTTCAAGTCACTGGTATAGATCTATATATCTATAAGACGTAAACGAAGTCATGGACATCGTTCATATCAAAGAGCACACATACAAGATGTCACTCTTCGCTCACTTTTGCCTTACGTCAGCCAACAATTAGGTCCACATCACATTCGCACAAAACTTTACTCTGGTCCATTTAGAGTTTTGAACAAGTTATTAGAAGATGCCAAAGCTTAGCTTACCACTTCGGATTTTCAACACCAAATAAGGCGCGAATCTATAAGTATATGGATGCTTGTCCCATCACAGGTTCTTTAAAACCACCAGCGGATTACGGATATATAATCTTCCGAATTCTTGTCGCCGGTTCCTAATCTGAAACATTCACTAGATAATTAAAGGAAATAGATGTCGTAAAGCATTAAGCAACAGTCTCGTCATAAAAAAGCTTCAGCTACCGTATATCCTGCATATTTTCAAATTCAAGGCTCCACTCCTGCATTCCTCAAATATATTCCACCGGATTGCATCCAAACTGTTTAACACTATAAGCAAACTCTGCAGTGCCATAGATATTACAATATTATGCTTATCCAGCCACTTGTTTCTTGTTCTTTTTTCAACTATAGTCCAGCTGAGGATCATGTCAGTACAGGTTAGTAAATATAGTGGAATAATGAGGATCATCTAAAGATCACTTATTTCAAGGTCTAAAATCAGAGAACCTCGGTCATTTATAATTGGCGACAGAAACTTCATCTCCATTCATGAATTCTGTCGAAGATTATGCCAGACGATGGATTTAAATATGAAAGAAAAGATTTGATACCTTATCAGAATGGATTAAAAGTATAAAAGAATAGAAAATCCCGTATTAGACATATACGTACTAAAAGTCCGTACGCATCTATCCTTCTGTGTGTTCGTAACCCGTGAAGTGATCAATGAATTAAAGTATTAATATGAGGAATATGTTCTGGTTTCCAGCCGACCAAAGCGTTGTAACAAATTGTTTGTTGTCTGTAAGGCTCATTACTACAACTGCATTTTAAACGAACTTGGTATTAACTCCACAATTTGAGTAAAGTACTTACACTACCTACTGCTCTTTCAAAAGATGAAAATTCTTCAGAATCATGCTTCAGTTTTAAACACATTTAAGTATCCCAAGTCAATGGGACTGGAAGAAGAGAAATATACACCGTACCTTACTGGACTTCCAAAACTGTCATAAAACCCTTTCAAAACAAAATATCATTGCTGATTAGTAAGATGCTTCCACCAAAGCCCCTGTCTTTACTCCTCACGAAAAATATTGAGCAGCTGTCAAGGGGCACACTTCAGCAAGTCATTGTGAAACTACATATGCCAGAATGATGTGTTTAAAATCAAATGTGGATCTTAAAACACTCTAAAGAAACTTCTTAGTGAATTTGAAATCCCAGAACCTTATCACTATACAAAAACAAACATCAAAACAGATGACTTTCAACACTCTACACTGACCATCCCGCAACGATAAATTAAAGCAGAAGCTTTTGTACATTAGACAGTTGCTTCTTTAACAAAAAGAAATCTCATCTAGTGATCAGCCATTCAAAAAAACGATTTTGTTAAACTCACACCTGGATTTCTGACACACAAGTTACTCTGAAGTGATCATTAACAGGCAATCCTAGTGTTCCTCATGAAATTATTCTTTGTCAGTTTTTGGCAATCAGCGTCTTCCACACTAGCTGTTGAATTCCGATGGGCCCCGACGTAATTATGCCCTTCATTACCTGGACCTATTTTTATATTTTTATGAGGCAGTAATTCATTCAAAACGTTTCTACTATGAGAAAGAAGAAATTTTCTAGCGGTGACCTTAATCGACCATTTCGATACTATTGACTGATGTTTTATCCTATCAATAATATTATTTCCATTCAGTGATGTCGATTCAATATACCACCAACGAATAGAACATAAAGGACACCACAAGTCTATCCCATGTTCTGCTCTCAACTTGGAATTTTATTGAACTTGACATTAACGGTCAAACTAAATACTCAACTACATGACAAACGGTGACATTTCAGGCTATCCCATTCGTCAATTCCCTATATTATGTAGCAATGATTCCATCATCACCTGCATATGTTGTGTATTGTCTCTCAATCTTATTCGCATACGCAGAGCTTGTCTGCGTAAATGATCAGTTTTTGACATCGAGGGCAAGCTCCTTTTACAAACAAGTTGTTGTTGCAGAAGTGTTCAACAAGTCACGTTTAAAGCGCATTTCGTAGAATTCCTTAGTGCTCGTATACGAAGTTTATTATCGCATATGAGACCTACCATGCAGTCAAAATGCGTGTCTTCTATGTGTTCAAAGCCATTATGTTAAGCCGTTTTTCACACACGTGATATTTACTGACGATTTGTGCCGTTTACCTGATCAAGCTATGGGCTCACGCGGTTGACCGGTCCAAAAGGCGATGCTTACTCCTCCTAGGCACGCCTGCATCCCACCTCTTGTTGTGTTCAGGGTCGCGTGATTCGCCCAAACTCTTGTTTGTATTCTAATTAGACTTGCGTCAGATTGATCACTGTCGTTATCTTGCCTTTACATTACAAAAATAGTGCAGAAGAAAGCTCTTGAGCAATCGGCTCCTACAGCTCGATTGGCTCCCGAGCACTCTTGGTTCTTGGAACTCTATTACTAGCAATACGGTCTTTCAGCATCGGACTGCTCTGCCTCATGCATTAGCTTTTTCAGTCTATATATACATGTATTTTTTCAATTCTGAAAACCCTTATTACTGTTAAGCTTCCTAACGTACGCTTCAGCCTTCAACTTCGAACTTGACTAAATTCTGCCTGGGCTCTCGCTTTGTATTTATACTGTTTATGAAGCCACACAAGCGCCAGCCTAGCAAACATAATCGTATAAGAATTACAGGCAGGACTAGGAATTAATTTTTCCAGGATTGTACTCATTACCCCAGCCTGCAAAGTCCGTGCGCACTCGCAAGCCATAATTTTTTTTTTTTAGTTCTTTTTAGTAAAAGACTTACAATACAAGTCAGCTTCTGCTTTATGATTATTTAAGTAAATATGATATAATTGGCAATCTTACGACCAACTATCTTCCTGAATAACACATATCTTGCAGAATTAAATATCTTCTAAATGAATGGACTCGCCAAACTTCGATATTAAGCTTAGGAAGATTCCCAAACAGGGCGTACCCGTGGAGAATACAACATAATACTCACTTCTCTATATCTTCAAATGATCTGCCAGCTGTAACTTGAATTCATGTTAGACCTCTTTCTGTCTGAGCATGGAAACCTATTGAATTTTCTCTCAACATGAGTGAATGGGTGATTCGATTTTCCTTTGATCTTTTCAAAAACACTTCCGAAAGAAGATTAATCTACCTTCTTATATAGCTGCGATGGCAATTTACTTTCACAATGATCTGCAAGTAATCAAATGACAGCATAGAAAGTGTATTTTAACACTCTTAAACCTGTACCAACTCTGTATTTACTTCCGCAAAAACTGGACATCGAAATAATTGGGCCTCTAATATCTATTTATACTCTCTTTTATATCACAACCCGATACTAATGATACTTTAGACGCATCATGATCGAATACATAATTGGGTTAGCTCAGTCCGTAACGCTCTGAGGTACAATACGAGGATCTAATATCCCACAGATCGTCATCTGGATTTTTCTTCATTCTCACTGACTTGCTCTCTCCGACATCTGCAAGTATGTTAATTTCTCGCGGCTTGTATTTTACATATCTAAGTGCGAGGCCAAGTTCCATCAAACCTACTTGTACCTCAGCTGTATACGGACTGGTATCGTGTGCGTATCTTATCTTAAAGCATTATCAGTATGAAATATCAGATAATTTTCCCTTCAAATTGTTGCCTGTCTGAATGCAGCAGACCTCGGCGCACCCCAAAAATCGTGATATCACTAGTAAACCTGATTCATTCGTGAGAACCAAATTAAGGTAATGCAATAGTTGCGCTTATCCATATATTGGCATTGCAATAGAGCGGAATCGGTCAGAATTAAATTGGCCCACTTTGAGAATACTAACAGAAAATGCGTATAGAGTGGAGTGCATTCAATGAATTTTCAGATATTAAGGTTAGCACGAAGACGAAGTTGGCG